>JAWPHD010016731.1:0-48300 GCA_037043455.1 Cyrtodaria siliqua
AAAACAGTATTAAAAAGTAAAACGGCGCCCCATAATGAAGAAGTCAATAATTTGGTAGGGAGGCAGATATCACGACCCATCAATTTGAACTGGGGGCAATGTCCTGCTCAGTCTTTCATTACTATTGGGGGATGGGGTGGGGATCAAATGTCCTAGATAGCATTGAACTGAGTGAGTAGGGAGCAAATGCCCTAGCTTACATTTCAATTGCGGACAAATGGCCTACATAATATTTCACTTTGGGGGATGGGGGCGAGGTTTGGGGAGTGGGGGTGGGATGGAGGAGGCGGGCAAATTTCCCCGAAAATGGAGGAAAATGTCCGTGGGGTTGATGGATGGGTGGGGGGGGGGGGGGGGCAAATGTCCTGATTTCAGTTGTGCTAATATCACTGGGAGTAAACCCGGTATCAACTCACATGGATTCTCAACGAAAACCAGTCACGGTTGGGCTATGAAAAGTCAATACTGCCTATATTATATAGTTATTCGGCATAACAATGCCATTGTATAAATCTGTCACGGTGTCCTGACGATTGCAATTCTAATGTCACGGTTTCTCCCTTACAGTGTCACGGATTTTCTACGACAATTACAGGGTTGATTAATGGAGGGAATCGTAGATACTAGTAGGTTTGAGAGTGTGATTGAGGTTTCTTTTCAGGAAGGATCTTCCATATGCATAAAGGAAGTAGATGTTAGTAAATATATGGAAGCTGAAAGTGATGGGTCCACCTTAAAGGGACACACGACAATCGAGTTTAGACAAGCTTACTTGTTTTTTAACATAAAAAATGCATGTGTTTAATCATTAATATTAATTATAAGAAAAGTATAATGCAAATTATTTTTTTGCATTTATTAACTGTTGATTATATTTCATCAGTAATATATCAAACTCATTTTAGAATAAAGAAGAAAACTTTAACAATCAACATTGTCTCTAAATATATGTTTAAAGTCAAAAGGATATTGGATTAATAAATCGAAAGCCTAAGTTTAATGATCAACCCGAGGCTAGAGGACATAAACGGTAGCTAGCATGTTTCACTACCGTTCATGAACAGTCTCAAGCAAACCGAGACTTCAATATTTTTGTATTTATCGTGTTCGGCGATTTCCAAATGTCTCATTTCATGCTCTTTCCATTTAACGAGTACACCAGTAAATATTGAAAAATTAATATAAATAATATGATGTTTATGACGGATATATGAAGATTTAGTAGCATCAAAATAGTATTTGACACTAGCCTACACATGAATTGATGTATGGAAAGCCGTATTGGCTTTTATTAATAACATCATTAATTTTGGTGATATCACCTATTAGAATAAGCAATATCAACAAATGGTGTTTACAAAGGCAATACGACACCCCATAATTATGGTTGTGTTTATAGTTTTAAATTGTTCTCCTACTGAACAGTAGGCAGCTAAAATTGTATCGTTTCCGTATATGTTAAATGGAATAGTTTTATGATTAATCCTGTAAGTTGATTCGACTGTCTATATTATTGTTTTTTCCTGTCCCTGTGACTTTCGATACATTGTCTAACTGCGTATGTACTTGATGAAAACCACAGAGAATAATGTTTGCATATGTAGTTAAACTCTGAAAAGAGAAAAATTGTCGTTGAGTAACCGTTACATTAAAAAATGTCGTCGTCGAGACGCCGTGACACTTTCAGGGAGAAACCGTGAAATGCATTTTTTTAAAAACAGTTCTTTTTATGACAAACAATATGAACCAATTATTATTTTCTACTGGTTTGTAGATATGTTTTGATAAAGCATAATGTATCAAAAGTCCTATACGTTTTGAAGTTTTTTAAGAATTCTTTCATTTTATAAACTGATGCATAACATGTGGTTTATATAGAAACTATGCAAAACAGTTTTATTAAACTTAATTAGTTAACTCATATTAGCGTATATAAGGTTGTATTTCGCGTGAAAAAACTCTCTAAAAAGCAAAATGCTTACCATTTCCATCCAAAATCCATGTTTGTAAACAGACTGTCGATGAGCAACCGTGACTGATTTTCGTCGAGAATCAGTTTGCGCTCATACGGGGTTTACACCAATTGAATATTAATTATGTTTAGTGAATCTCGCATCATTGCTATTTATTTTACAAAATATTGTAACTGTTGCAATCTTCATGAACTATAGTCATTTACCCATGGGCAATACAGCAATCCATTACAGAGACGAATAATAATACAGATACGAAATAGCTAAATATAAATATATCTATATGGAGGCACAGCTGTCACATTGTTAAGATGAATCTAAGAGCATGTAACATTCAATAGGCTTGTTTTCACGCACACACTTGTTTTATTTATTTTGTTCGTGGAGTTTTGAGTGTACATTTCAATTTATTCTAAAGTATTGACAACTTTTAAAATGGTTTATAACTGGACAAGAAAGGTATGTGTTTTATGGTTTATTTTATTTTGTGAACTCTGCGATATACTATAATCAAAGAGTGTGAAATGCATCATATAGTTGTGTAAATTTAGTTTGAAAATTTAGCATTCAAACAGTGTAGTGTGATTTACATCAAGATCGCCTCTGGTTCATTTAAAGGGACACACGGCAATCTTGATTTTTCAAAAACTCACGGCGTCCCGTTATTTTTTCTCGTAACTTGCATTTGTTCAGTCTTTAATATTAATTGTTAGAATAGTTCAAAGTAAATTGTTTTTACATATTATTGACTTTTGATAATATTGCACCAATAATATATTTAAAAAATGTGTGGAATAATGAAGGAAATAGAATTCTCGACTTTTTATTTAAATATATGCAAGCAGTTTTAAAGTCAAAA
Organism: Cyrtodaria siliqua; assembly: GCA_037043455.1. Taxonomy (NCBI): domain Eukaryota; kingdom Metazoa; phylum Mollusca; class Bivalvia; order Adapedonta; family Hiatellidae; genus Cyrtodaria; species Cyrtodaria siliqua. Next base: position 2,833 of record JAWPHD010016731.1, read on the forward strand.
TGATACAGGATTAATCAATTGCTGTACTAATTGTAATGCATGATATAAAACTCAAGATTGCCATGTGTCCCTTTAAAGGGAATGTAGCGATACAGCCAAACAATCTTTATTATTGGGAGTTCTGAAAACTTGGAAAAAGATGTAACGATTATCTGTATGAACTTAAATGTTATTTTCAGAATATGTTATTCATTTGCTTATAAATGTATATTCACGGTGACGAGGGTGACCGTATCCTTGCGGCGCTTAATGCGTTGATTTTATTCTGGCCGAATCAACATCGTATTCTAGATGTTTTTTCGACAAAATTCGTGAGGTAGGCCTTTGCTTTTATTGGATTTTGCCCTCCCACCCGCCCAAACACACACACACACACACACACATTAAATCAAAGTCTTCTTGCCTATCTACAGTTGTAAACACATGACGTCAGAATTGACGAATAACGCTTATTGAACCTATTTGCAGTCTATATATAGAGAAGTTGATTTTTTTAAAACAAAAGTGCACAATGGTCAGGCCTTATATAATGGCCAAGTATTTAAAAAAAAAATGTTGTATTACGGCTCATAAACATAGTATACATGTAGTTTTTTTTAGAGACGCACAAAAACGTGGGAAGAACACAAAGGAATATCCGGGAACCTGCCCTTCTCTTACAAGTTTCCGAATAGAATCATATGGACCTTTAACGTGTTCGGAGTATCCCTCCGATCATTTTATCATTTCTTCTTGAATTTCATCGTGAATTCTGAAAGACTTTTTTGATCATGCAGAGCACACATACCATTTCTTCGCCGCTTATGACAAAGTGATTATTCCAGCACATCTGAGATTACCGCAGTCGAAATTTCCAAATTACCTGATATATAGTTTTGGCCAGTTTGGACTTTGTTTTGCGTGCTCTTATGTGCAGGAAGAATGATCGCTTACCTCAGGCATGTGTACATAATTCAAAGTCCGTTTAGTATTCACGAACAAATGACAATTTCTTATAATCTTTCGTTATAAATGAATAAATTGCATTTTTTACGATTTAACCAAGGGCAACAGCTTTTATTTTCCATTTCCTTTACATTTTATAAGTATAAATCTCTCTCTCTCTCTCTCTCTCTCTCTCTCTCTCTCTCTTTCTCATATTTCACTTAATATCAGTATACGGTGCCGGTCTTATAACGCAATTGTGAAAAATAATACTGGATGCGTTGCCGTACACGAATTGACCTTCTCATTTGTTTCCATTAAAATACAAATTAAAAGCATACTGTGTGTCATTCAAGGCATGTCTAATGTAGCTAGGGAATGACAAACTTGAAATTAGATGCAAAGCTTTTGGCTAACTGAAGTGCGCACGAGATAAATAAAAACATACACATGTCACCTCTATGCCACCGTAGTACGATTTCACATCAAAAATGTTATTGAAATTTGATGTTCAGCTCCTTGAAAGAAGACACAGCCTTTTTGTTTTCTCTGTTTGTGTCCTTTTAAAATGGTCGCATATTTATTGCATATATAATTAACTAAGATGTATAGGTGTTCCGCGAACGACATCGTTTTATATACGCCCGTTTGAAATACGGTATGGGGTTGTCCGTCTGTCCGGCCGTCCGTCCGTCCGCTGTCCGTCCGTAAACAATTGCGTATTCCGGACGATAACTCCGAAACCATTACACCTATACTCATGAAACTTCATGGGTACATGGCCTTAGGTGAGAGAAGGATTCCTATTGTTTTGGGGTCAGTAGGTCAAAGGTTAAGGTCACCGTGACCTTATATAGACAAACGCATTCCGGATGATAACTTCAAAACTATAACTCCTACACTCATGAAACTTCACAGAAAAATTGCCCAACATGAGAGGAGGATCCCTATTGTTTTTAGGGTCAGTAGGTCAAAGGTCAAGGTCACCTTGAGCTTATATAGAAAAACGCATTCCGGACGGTAACTTCGAAACCATAATACATACACTCATGAAACATCAAGGGTACATTGCCCTATGTGAGGGGAGGACCTTATTGTTTTTGGGGTCAGTTGGTAAAAGGTCAAGGTCACCGTGACCTTTTATAGAAAGATGCATTCTGGATGATAACTTCGAAACCATAACACCTACACTCATGAAACTTCATAGGTACATTGCGTTAAGTGAGAGAAGGATCCCTATTGTTTTTGAAGTCAAAGGTCAGGGTCACCATGATCTTATATAGAAAGACATATTCCGAGCTTTCATTGATGATAACAATCTGGTAGAGTTTGGTAAAGATCGGAGGAAAAATGAAGGCCCTATCATCTTAACGAGACAAAAGTTAACGACGGACGGACGAACGACGGACGAACGACGGACAACTCGGCATCACATAAGCTTTGCTACTGGCCGAACTAAAAAAACGAAGGAATGATTCGGCATTTATATGCATATATAAGTTTGGTAAAGATCGGATGAAAAATGAAAAAATGTCAGAGCTTTCATTGATGTTAACAATCTGGCAAAGTTTGGTAAAGATCGGATAAAAAGTGAAGTCCCTATCATCTTAATGAGACAAAAGTTAACGACGGACGACGGACGGACGACGGACAACTCGGCATCCGATAAGCTTTGCTGGCCTTCGACCAGTAGAGCTAAGGAACGAAGGGATGATTCGGCCTTTATATGCATATATATATATATACCATTACAGTAATATGATTATAAGAATCTTTCATGGGTATCCGGTGAAGATAGGGAATTCCAACCCGAGGTATAAGTGTTTTTATCGTAATCCGAGGCTCTGCCGTGGTTCCGAGTAAAACACTTATACCTAGGGTTGGAATTCCCTAGCTGAACCGAATACCCATGATAGATTCTTGTTCTTGCATATCAGAGACATGTTGTGCATTGACACCCTCAGCTACTAACGTTTTGCATGATTTCCTGCATACCGGATGTTGGCGCGCGTGCATTTTATATCGACCCTAGTGTGAGATGAAAATATCTATCCTCGGTAAAATGAGGGATATCCTTGTCCGGTATGCAAGAAAAATACATCATTGAATTATACAATGAAAACTACGAATTTAATGATTCATTCGGACCATTGGCAAAGGCTCTAAATTTCCGAAGCTGCAAGCAAACCCTGTTTTAAAGACTTTGCATGAATCCCTATGCAAATAGTTTGCAATAAACATCAATTTTGGAACAGGGTCTTCTACAGAGCCTCTGTCTTTGTATGTATTGTGTCGCCTGCGTAGCATGGCAGACACTTAGGGATCTCTTTGTCCGTCGTCTGTCGTCCGTCCGTCACACTTTAACCTGCAACCTAACCTTGGCCATAACTCGAAACGTATGTGACCTGTGTTTATGAAACTTCACAAAGATCTTCATCTCTGACTTTTATTTTAGCAAAGTTGTGCCCCCTTTTATAAAACTTTAACCTGCAACCTAACCAAGCTCATGCATTACGTGGTACCGCCTTTATTCCATCTGGCGATGAATAAGCTTATTTTAGCAGGATTTTATAACGGATACTTCGACAATAAAACATGTTTTACTGAAAAAATGTGATAATCTGTTTAAAATTTTCTATTAATATTTTCATTATACAATATGCAAACATTTTAAGCCGAAATTAAAGTTGTATTTCATACCCTAGCCAACCCTGTTTTCGCTTCTTGGAGAAGGGCTTGGATGGGGTATGAAAGTTAATACTCGGACCACGTAATGAATTGGCCATAACTTGAAAAGTACACGGCATGCGAAACAAGTGTTCCGTGGAACACCCTTCTAGTTTATTATAGTAATACCATTTTTGTTTCAGTGTTTCGCCGTCTTGGTCATCTTGCTCCTATCCAGTTTGATAATCATATATGCAACGATGAAACAGACTGCTTTACGAAAACATGTGGACGTCCTATTGTCACCATTTAAAACAAATGGACTGACCGACAATTTAACGAATGTCGTTGAGCCAGTAAGTTCATTTATGAAACTTGCTGAACAAACAAACAAGCAAATTCCAAAAGCGGAATGCATTGGTCGGACATATCTCGTGTACAATTGTGAACGTATGTGTGGAGGTCTAGGGGATCGCCAACGAGGAATAATATCAACGTTTCTGCTTGCTTTGTTGACTAACAGAACATTCGTGCTACAGATGAAGCAGCCATGTGACATTGAGAACTTCTTAAAACCCGGTATCTATGACTGGACCAAGTGTAAATCTTACGTTACACAGTTTAAAGTCAGTCAAACAAATTATATTAGTGCAATAGATAGACCTACAAATTTGATCGGGCTGGCCGCTGCTTCTAACTTTGACTCCTGGGCACAACATGTTCTGTACATTAACACCAATATATTAATGATCGATACAATCCGAAAGAATCCAAATGTACCTAAAATGATCACGTGGTTAAATACTATGTCACACGAAGAGGTTATACGATATGTCCTGCATTTACTGTTTCAACCCAGCAGCCGACTTTCAGAGAACCTTACCTCGTTCATAGCGGAGCATGCAGAAGAAAAACAACTGGCATGCGCTCATATACGATATGGAAAAAATCCTTCTGTTCCCCAAGATGGAGGACGCAATATGGATCAGTCAAAGGTCAACATGATATTTTCGTTTCTTCAACAGTATAATAACAAAGATAAGTACGTCATGTATGTTGCAACCGACAATTTTGACATTCGGAAAGACGCTAAGAAAAATTTCACAAACGCAATTTCTACAGACGGAATCATTGTTCACATAGACAGACCTCACTTGAGTGCAAAAGAGTCGTGTGAAGGGTTTTATACGGCATTATTTGAACAATATCTCCTTTCAAAGTGCGACGTTCTACTTCTGACTAAAAGCGGATTTGGAGCAATGGCGGCCTACATGAGGGGCCATTCGGATAACCTCTTTTATTATGATGCGAACAATAACACGGTTTCTAACGTTGCATTAACGTCTATAAAACCATTTTGTCGCCCAATTTAGGGTTAACAACAAAATAACAATATGCGATTTGCTTCATAGCAATGGGTAAATTGCATCAAGTGATCATTCTTTACAAACAAAATCAATTCCGTTTTGAAGATCTCTTTAACAACGATGAACCTGAGGTTCCTATACACTGAAATTAGTGGAATGTTGAAGCTATTTGAATTGCGGGTTTTTTTTGTTGTTGTTTTTTTGAATTATAAGACGCCTGTGGCATGTTGGTCATTAATAAATGTTATTTTAAACTCTTGCATTCGAGATATATAATCATTATATAGCAGAAGAGCTTGAGTCTAAAGTATAAAGCCAACTTCGGGATAACTAGAACTGTTGTGCTTGGATTTACGGATTTCTAATGGGAACATCTCGCATTTTCACCCTGTATCCGATTGCAAAACCGCGATGATGGAAAACTGTCAAACATTGCGAGGCGAAATGGCGAAATTTTCGGAGTTCGCGTTTCGCGCCTACCCGCGATTTCTTCATCACGACTCTTCCGGTGGCTACTAAGAGTCGTAACAATGGGAAAATGGGCATATGCTTTAGTCTTAGTGAAATCTCCATTCTATTTATTAAACAAACGGTAGTTACATTTTGTAGTTTTAATTGTTTTATGCGCCTGTAGGGACGTATAATGTCGAGGCGTTGTACGTCCGTCCTTACGACTGTATTTTGAATTATCTTTTGAATTATTTCCCTTTGAAAAAAGTTAACCTGTAACTTAATCTTGTTTTCATTTAAAGGTGATTGTGACTAATAACTTTCAAAGTATTAGGTGTACAACAATAAAACTTCAGCATGCATGACGATCCAATGAATACATCTGAAAATGTCTGATTCGTATTTCTAATTATTTCCCTTTGTAAAAGGTTTAACCTGGAACTTAACCTTGCCAATATCGTTCAAAGTGTAAGGTATACTGCAATGAAACGTTGTACACATTTTCAGCAATATCTAATGAATGCATCTGAGAAAGACTCATAATTCTGTGATTCATGTTGTTTTGGAATTAGGAAATTAGGAATTAAGTTCCAGGTTAAACCTTATTCAACGGGAAATAATTAAAACAAAATTAATTCAGTTAATTTTTTAACTGTTTTTATTGATTCATGTGGAAGATGTATACAATGTTTCGTTGATATAGCCCTAACACTTTGCAGGTTAATATACACAAATACTTGTCAGCTAGCGGACGACGGCAGACGAGATCAAGGTCCAGGTTAAACCTTTTTTAAATGGAAAATAATTTAAAAAACAGGATTCAGCGAGTTATGGACCTTTTTAGATGCATTTATTAGATCATGCTGAAGATGCGTACACAGTCATTTATTAGATCATGCTGAAGATGCGTACATAGTCATTTATTAGACCATGCTGAAGATGCGTACACAGTGATTTATTAGATCATGCTGAAATACGTGAGAAAAGGGACAAGGGTGGGATTCAGACGGGGGTGCACGCAGTTGGGTGTCGTTGTTCAGGACTGCAAAGTAAAGAAAATATGGTGAAAGAAAGGGAGAGAAAAGCGGAGGAAAGAGGGAGGAGAGGGGAAGAGAGAAAAGAGGAGTTTGTTAATGAGTTGTGAGAAAAGGGACAAGGGTGGGATTCAGACGGGGGTGCACCCGCCCCACAACTACCGTAAAATCTGAAAGTTATATAACTATGTAAACATGTTTTTGTTATGTGTATTTTAGTTTGTTTTCTATTAGGTTAATAACAGTTTTTCTTAAAAGATGCACCCACTCCCCACAAAATCTGTGAAGTTATGAAAGTGAACGTGAAAAGGCGTGTTTATTAGGGGACAAGGGTGGGATTCAGGAGGTGTCGCACCTGCTCCCCTAATTTCCCGTTTATGTGTAAAGTTATGTAAATTCTTATTTTAACATGTTTTATTTATGTTTTTATGTTTGATTATTAACAGTTTTTTCTAAAAAGAATCGCCCCCTCCCACTAAAATTTAGGAAGTCATGAAAATGCACGTGAAATGGCGTTTTTATTTGGAAACAAGGATGGGTGGGATTCAGACGGGGGCGCACCCTCCCCCCACCCCACCACAAAAAATACCACACCACCCCACCCCTATAATCTGAAAAGTTGTATCAAAATTCTTATGTAAACATACTTTTTTATGTATTTTTGTTTGGTTGTTAACAGTGTCTTTCTAAAACGATGCGGCCGCCCCCTGCCCCTTAAACTCAATAGTCTTGCAAATGCTCGTGAATTTTGTTTCTATTGGGGATATTTGGTTTTCATTTTTTGTTTTTTGTTTAAATGTTGCGCAGTCTCCCATCAAAAATGAAAACTAACAAACTTTTTTGTAATAAAAACGTTATGATTAAGACGTAATCTATTAAAAGAGAGTTTAGTGTAAAACTATGATAATAAACTGTTAAGATCCTTTTATTTCTGTATACATGGTATAAGTTATAAGCGTTTTCTTATAATATGGTCTATACAACATAGTATTCATCCGTTTACAATAAAGTTGCTATAAAACATATGTAGAACATATGGAAGAAGTACAGACTACATGTGAAGTGCATTTGTAATTACATGTATATTGGTAGTTACAGAAAATATAGTGTTTTTTTGTGAATTTCTTTTTTATTAGTTTGATATACCCTTAATTGTGTGTATAAAGCGGTTTAACCTAGAACATAATGGTATGACATAAGCAATTACTTAATTGTTTGTCATGTGACTACTAGTGTGTCTTTACTTACTGTACAGCGCAGAACTTTGCATATGGGCGCTCCCAATGGAACAGCCTGTAAACATAGCAGCCAGATTACCTTGACCTCCGAGATTATATATAGTGCCCCCACAATAACGTTAACAATGGGGTTATTGTTGTGTTAGAATCGAAATAATAAATACGTACCTGTATTTTATCGGTGAATAAACTACAGTTAGTCGTTCGGATGCGAGTAATTAAATCACTCCTTAATTAAAACTAGTGTCAATATATGACTATAAACCTGCTTGCATATAATTAAAGTTTTCATTTTTCATTTTTTCTTTATATTCTACCATAGGTTTACTATATTATTGGTGCAATATAATCAACAGTTAGTAATATGAAAAGACAATTAGCTTTAAACTATTTTTATAATTAATATTTATTTTTGAACAAATCGAGGGCATAGAGCAAAAAGGGGTTATGTGCATAAGTCAGACTTTTGAGAAAATGGAAATTTAATGTTTGAGTTCCAATGAAAATTGAACAATTCATTGTATGTTTTTTTTTATTGAGGGCATCTTTGTACATTAACACTCCATGTTTACAGAAAATATTTTTAAAGGTTCAACATGTATTTCATGCCCAAATAAGGATAAATGTAGATAACTCCTTTAAGCTCTGGCAAATTGTACAAACACTTGCAATTAAAAAGGGGCTATTTGCCATATATACCTCTGTTACATTAAACAACTATACACATTCTTTGATTGTAAAGTTCTTGCTTGTCATCACTGCTGTTACAAAACTGACTGAATTCACAGTAATTAACCAGTTTTTGTAAAATGCATGTTTTTACTACACAATATTGTTACCTCATACTTTTTACACTAATTTTCCTCACTGTCTACGTCCTCTGCTTTCACATCTGGCTCTGGTAATTTGTCCTGTATCTTTAATGATGTTGGTAACTGTTCATATAAGTAATGAAAACAGTCTGGCATTGCTTTTGACCTGCAGAGTGAGGACAAGTCTTGTATTTTCGGGACAGAAATTGTTAACTTTTCAGCATATAGATATGTCATAGATGTTGATGCACACTGTCACCCTATTCGTGTAGTCTTCCTCAGTTTTATTTCTTTCCATAAAATCTTTTCTGTCAAAACCATAGTTAAATAATATGCTTTCTGGCTGTGAACGTCTTATTTCAATCCATTTGATATCCAGCCAGTTTATTTTCTCGCCCGTAACTATGCTTTTCATGTTGATAGTTATTGACTTTTTGTAGGATTTTAAGTCACAAATGTCGTCATACTTGATAGGTATAACAACATATGGATTATTTCGCCTGATCATTGCTATAAGTGTATCCCACTGTGATGGAACATGCACATTAGTATTCCTTTTAGAATGTTCTGTTGCCGCATGCATAGAATCGCGCTCTATCTCGGAGTGACCCAGCTCAGAGAAATTTCAATATTCTCATTTTTGTGTACTGCATACAGTTATCCAAGCGTAACAAATTGGTTTTGGTTTTGTCCTCCATATGAAAATCAACCTCTTTTATCGTATTTGGCAATGAACTGATAAAGTTATCAGTTTCTATTTCACAAGAACTTCTGCTACCTTTTGTTTCCTCCCATAAAAAGCATGTTCCCTTTTTATCTCCAAGGTAGTATATTGAAAGGTTGTATGATGACAAGCAGCGCTTATAGTACACATCTCCAATTACAGTGTGTGGTGTTGGAAGAACTGATTCTAAATCAAATGTTGCTGCAAAATAATATGGGTCATTTATAGCTTTTTCTTTGTCAGTGTTCCTTTCTTTTCTGACTGTGTCTTTTAAAGTTTGATGTAGTTCATACTGTACATCAAGGTCACTTTCTGCTACTCCATGTTCTTTGTTTCCTTTGTAAACAGCCCAAAGAGTACATTGGTCCTTTTTGGGTTTATAAAATGGTAGATTGTACTCGCTTACAAACACATTTCTATAAACATTGAAATTACAAGGCACACTTTCTCTGCTTCTGCAGTTGCTTTGATATAGCTCACACATTTTCCTAATGGACACATTTGGATCGAGGTACTTTCTCTTCGTATCTTTTCCAGTGTAATGCGATGATACAGTTGCAAAAGATTCGATATGATCTCGAATTCATCTGGTATTTTGTTTTTAGATGACAGTTGTCCTTTCCTATCATGTCTAACGAAACATACGTGAACTTTATTTTTCATTGCATACTCAACTACCTTTTTTTCTATGTTCAGTGTACCCAAGACAAACTTCTTACAGACTCTCACATTGTGTGCCTTTTGTAACAACTCTAAGGGAACAATTCCGCTAAATGTAACAACCGCCGCTAAAGGTAACAATTCCGCTAAATGTAACAACCGCCGCTAAAGGTAACAATTCCAACGCTAAAAGTAACAACCTACGCTAAAGGTAACAATCACCTCTTCCGCTAAAGGTAACAACGCTAACGCTAAAGGTAACAACTTTTCATGTTAACGCTAAAGATAACAACTGTCTACGCTATAGGTAACAACGTTTTTCAATATCTACAGTTTCAATGAAAATTTAGTTAACATGTTCTTGTTAGTTACTGAAGCATTTGATTCGCTTCCAACCGATGAGACCCGTATCGGCGTTGTTAGAGAGTGTGCTGGTCTCCTACTCGGACACTTGGATTTTCTGCAGGTTCGAATCCCATTGGAAGCCCGACTTGTCAAGTGAAAAAGTGTCGATTCTTGTGGATGGCGGGAGATATACCGTACAGGTTCTACCCTTGAAAAATTGGGTGATCTGCCTCAACCGACCGTCTTATATGGCCTAATATGTGCTAAAATGACGTAAAATACCATTCAAACAAAACAAAACTCCTCTTACATCAAGATCATGCCAAATTAAGGTTATTATCTGCGTCATTAAGAGTGGTATGTGTATAAGCTGCTGAGCTTGTTTAACGATGTAAATAAAACACGTATATGCAGTTTGTGACTGTTTAACTTTGATTTGGTTTCGTTTGGAGGTAATATACACATTTAGTTCGATTTTAACAAAACATCGGGTTTATTAATAACGTACCCAACTGCTTGAAAACGCATATTTTCTTTTGCTATAATGGGTACGATATAATATAGCAAACAGAGATTTAAAAAAAAAATAGATCACTGGTAAGGAGAAAAAAAATAATGCAGACTTGAACCAGTACTATCTCATCTCAGAAACAGTTTACTGAAATGTTAATCGAATGATTACACATATATGAAAGGGAAACATGTCACTTTTACAGGGGAACACTTTCTCTATGCCAAACAAGAAACTCGGCATGCATTTTCAAACAAGAGTATGATAATGGACCTTTGGAAACGGCCGAGAACCCTACCGATGTTTTATAGAACATACGAATGGCATTGATAATAAAACTACACTTTACTTCCACTTTGATATTTCGTCCGCAAGTTTTAATTTTGAAGCTGCCTTTAAATATATAAATAAAAGGAAGGGTGTGTGTGTGTGTGTGTGGGGGGGGGGGGGGGGGGGGGGGGGGGGGGGATTTAGGTTTGTTCTTCGTTATTATACCATATATTTTAATTCAATAATTATGCATTGTTCTCAACCATTAGGAATATTGCCAAACAATTTAGTTTGAACTCTGTGAGAAAAGCACGCTTGGGATATATAATCTGATCGGGTTTATTTTACAATCATCCAACATCACGTTCATTGATTTCTATATGTAGGGTCTATTATATCTCTGTATTGGGTTTCAAAAAAAGTATCTAATAGGTCACGTACGATGTCTTCCAATGATGTAGGAGACATAAAAAGAGTTTATTCCACCGTATGATAAAATTAGCAAATTGAATTGAAATAAAGCTTTGTCACATTCATTCTACATTATTTGAACGGCCACTCATTTCTTTTACGTGGAATACCTAGAACTGTATTAATTGGATTGAACTTACGCCCAAAAAAATTAAAACTGGCATTGATTGAATATCCCCTAATTTCTTAGAGAGACAACATGGCGGAATATATGCATTGGTCCAATATAAATGCAACGGAGTCGATGAGCCTATTCTCCTTAGGAATTAGGGCTCGATCTGGCTTGATTTAAATCGCGACCCGCGCTTCATTCAACGATTTAATCTGTAATTTATTAGTATACGGTATCTAGTTCATCAATTAACCATTAGTACAGACTTACGTCTAAAATTCCTGTCAACCACGGTGCAGCGGGGGTGACTTTGGTTCGTATGCTGGAGGTCGTGGGCTCGATCCCCGACCGGGTCACACCAAATACTTAACTAGTAGCTCCATTGCTTGACTCTGATGCTATAAGTGTTATGCTATGACTGGTTGGTCCGATGTCAGTTTAATGTGACTGGATGAGTTATGGCATGTGTCTACGGCGCGATCCGCTTCCATATATATGTACTATTTATACATACTGCATGTACTTAGCGTATTTGAGCATATTTGGTCCATTTTACTAATACACAGGTTTTTCAGTATACATTCTTACATATTGAAAATAATATTCTGATTAAGAAAACATTTATGTTTCATCATTTTACATCAGTATAAGTATGTAACATCTCGTTGTGATATAATCACAATGAATTATAAATAAATCTCTCGGCTGTTCATTTGACGAACTTACATCATTAAATGTCAAATCTCAGAGCTTATCTTTATCAGAAGTATTCAACATGCACATACTTGCATAATATTATGCAAATACATCCATATTATGCACACAGCTATTCATTTGACGAACAAACATCAATACATTGACCATCACAGAAGCATCTGTCTGGTCTGGCATATTTAGCATCAAATCAGTGACTGATATGCATATTTGATAGATGGAGTAAAACCTATCATCTGTTTCGGTGAGAGTGGGTGGGGGTAACTAACTTCCTTGGTTTTAAACTCTTGTTTTCAAGTACTCTGTTTTATTGTCAACGTATTCAGAGACATACATTTAACAGGCAGATAATTCTTAAGCCTCCCCAGCACTGTTCATCATTACATTTGATGCCATTTTCTTGCCAATTTCAAAGGAATCGCATTCTGTGAGTGTGTAAACCATCGACAAGATCCGCTCACATTAACGTTTATCAACACTATTATGTAAATGGATTAATATGGTTAAATCTAAATGCTTGCCAGTCTCGAAGAATAGATTTTCTACACCCAAACACACTCTGTCCAATTTGAATAATTGCCATTCCGTCGAAAATGATGCTTTCCACTTCATCGATACTCCTTAACACCGATACTGGTGGATTTTTTCCCTCATTGTTTTCCATGATATCGGCCTTTTTGTTTTCAACCATTTTCCCATCATCACAAAACTAACTCAATGGTACAGGTTCATTCTCAAAAGTCATAACTCTTTCCAGAGGCGTATTTTTAATTAGTGTATGGTTATAAGCCATAAATACATCTCTTCCTCATTACTTAGGATATCTTTTGATTTGCATTTCACAGAATCTTATTATGTGTCATTGTCTTTTTTTAGTAAGACATCAACAAACTCTTAGTGAGCTCCTCCTGTCCTTCGTGTACTATTAAACGTTCAGTAAAATATATTTAAGTTGACCTAGGACATTCATTGTCCGTTTGTTCGTTTGAGTGCAGTGTACACTGTACTGTATTCATTAGGAGGGGCGATTATAATTGAGTACATACTACTTTTTCTGTGTCATGTAAGCAGTCAGATGCAATATTAGACTAAAATCTGCCCAGATCGGAAGGAGCTCTGCTCTGTTATCACCAAACATGTCACATCTACCAATGTTATACATTAATTTCTTTAATCGCAAACATCTTAGTAACATGCTGTTACGTTTCTGATTTTAATGAAATTATTCAAACAGCAAATTTATTCTAATGTCTACAGTTTACCTTTGAATATTACCTCTTCATAAACTTTGCCGGTGCTCTGGTAAAATACTCCTAGGTAAATAGTCATATGTGGAGAAATACTTTAGAGTAGTTTGTTATGATTACTTCTTAATAATTTAGAATACAATGTAGTTAAAATAAACAATCTTACAAGATTACATAAAACTAAACGTTTACTAAAATATCACATTGCAGTAGCAAGATATATTATACAGCAAACATTTTGTTCAATTTTATCCTCTCTTTTTATTTTTTTTATACTTAAGTTAATTAAAGCTTTTAAAGTTAGATAAAAAAGTTGATTTAATAACAAAAACAATTGTATAATACATATTGAAAATTATAGGGCTGTAACACGTTTTTTAAAAATAATTTGCAGTATTGACCTAGATTTTGACCTCTTTTGTGAAAATAAGGACAATTATTTTTCTCTAAAAAGGTTAAAATAAGTATTAAATTGCTAAAACTATATAAGAATATACTCACAAGTATTGACCTATGGTATTTTGTCTTCCTATAAGCTCCATACCAATCTTTACAAAAATGACCAACCATCTTGATGCCTTATTGGTTTACTTGGTTCGCCCTCATTTTTGCCAATTTATGCTGATTGTTGATAAACTTCCGACCAAGACGAACATTTTGATATATAATATGTTTTGTTCTATTTTTGTTAACACCTACCCCTTAAAATAATCATCGATTTTGGCCATGGTCACCCTACTATTCAGGCAACATGTACAATTTTTTGTTCTACACTTTATTTTACTAGAAATAGACATTAATTTTAAAAGTTATTAAAAGGTACTAGGGTGCACCAAACCTCACTCTTACCCTATTGTCATCCGGGATCTTTATTTACATTGTCCCGTTTATTGCGACAGGTTATATTCTCGAACAAACACGGCAGCATTAATAGGCAATATAAGTAAAACACATACATTATCATGTATTATATAATATAAAAAAAGCCTAGAAAGCCACAAAGTAAGTTCTCAATGACTTGGCAGAAGCCAGAGCAACAAGAGAATAAACCGTTGAGTACGACAATATAAGATTAAAGACAAACATCAAACGCGACCGTCTTATAAGGTTTCAGATAGACGTCATCGCATGGTCTACAATCTGTCCGGTCATCTCACAATCAAAGAGGAAAGCATAGTGGCGACCTGTAAATGGGTCCTCCACTAAACATGCTGTGCGTTGCAAAATGATAGGGTCATAACCTCTTTTGATAAACGTTTTAACACGTTTAATAAGGACTGTATGAAAGTGATTATGACCAATGATCTTACGAAGTTTGTAATTCACATCACCATAGAAGTCAGGTTGTGATAGTCCTTGTCGCAGAAGGGTTCTTAAATTACTGTTATATTTTAAAAGTAGATCTGGATTACGATAATAAAATTTTGCAAAGTATTTTCAAAGTTTATGGTGAAGGAAGCTCTGATGGAGTAGTGTTTTAGATATACACAGATTACGAATATTAAAGTCCTCAACTCGACTACAAGCTCTAGAAAAGCGAATAAGTTGAGAAACATAGACCCCATAAGAAATAGCCCGAAGAACATCCCCATCTAAGATAATTAACAATATCAAACTCTGATCTATTTTTAAAATATAAAAGTATTTTAAGAACCCTTCTGCGACAAGGACTCTCATAAACTGACTTCTATGGTGACGTGATGCGTCGAAATTATCGGATGAAAGACTCAATATGAAATCTCTTTCATAGCAATACAATAACAAATCTGCAAGAGGTGTACAGTTCGTACACATAGGGATACCAACAATTTGTCTATAAACGGTTGTTCCATATCTGACGAAAATATTATCTAATAGGAAATGAGTGCTTCACAAACTTCTTGGCAAGTCCATATAGTGTAATTGTCTAAAATGACGGTAGTTAAAAACGCTTTAATATTGTTACAGGCCAAACATGTAGTTTTGTTCTTTAGCGAAAGTTTTTTGAATAAGAGCAATAAGCTTGTCTTTGATAAGGTGATGCGGTAAGGTTGTATATAGTGTAGGGAAGTCATAAGTACTTATACACTACCCAACCTTTATAATCGGTCACCCAGGTTTTTTGAAAATAACATGGAATACTAAAAACTGGAAATCACCGAAACATATATCAATATTTTATTAAGTTTATCAACAAGGTGTCCAATCAAGGCAGATTAAGTTTTATAAATCGCTAGCGATATTTGTTAAACGACGCCAGTTAAAATTTCAAATGAAACTATGAATTATTAAAAAATATAATGCAAGTTATGTGAAAAATGTTATGCTGTGAGTTAAAAAAAAAATCAAGATTGCCGTGTGTCCTTTTAAATACTTAACATCACATACATTGCGTTTAAACGTAAACCATACTGTGGAAACAATGAAAACTGGATGTTCCTGTTTATATTCAGTAATTCTGTCATTATCTATGTGGTCATGAGACAGTGCGTCAGGCCACTGGACCACGGAGAACATTCATACATAAAGGATCTTAAACAAGATCCTATATCTCACCATCTGCTTTTATAAGATTTTGAGACAATAGTCCTAAAAAATTAATATGTAGCCTGATGTAGGCCATATCTGGATTCCTCAGTATTACTGACGACTAAACTACATGTACTGGCATAGAATTATCATAATGTTTGCAGACAGTAATTTTCAATTTATCACAAAAAAAGTTCACAATTAATTCTCATAGCTACAACAAAACACTGCTGTCACACATTCCGTATAATAATATTATGAAAGAGTTTCTTGAAAGCCCCTTTCATTATAGATGAAGTTTTTTAGATGAAGGGCTTGGACAACAGAGTAATATCAATGGAATGCTGCTATTTATTCACAACAAACGCAGAGACATTACACTGGTAACTGTCACCATTTCTTGTAGCCTCGGGTTGGTCAGTGGATAATGCCTTGAATCTAAGAGCTATGGACCTCTGCCCTGCCTAGGTTTTCTCCTTGGTGCAGCTGCTGGGAAACTTTATCCTTCATCTGATTACCCCCTCAAGTTGCTAGCCCAATCTAATATAATATGATGTCTCAACAGGACGTAAAACCCCATTTTATTTCATTTACTTTCTAAGACAGTAATATTACAATTAAACATGGCCAAATATTGCATCACGAGTTTCTCAGCTAGGCAGCATTTGGCGACATCTCTCCAGTTACGCTTGTTTTACAATCAAATGTAGGGGCGGTGCCCGTCCGTACACGAAAACTGCCCATAACACCACATGGGGTCTTCCTCCACAAATGGAAGCTGGAAAGTTGCCATATATGACCTAAGCTTTTGGTGAGACCATAAAATCCGATTCAATTTTACAATCAAATGTAATATTACCACACTACTTGTTGACTCTCTTTTGATATACATTTAACAGTTCATAGGTAATCCACAGCATTACTCAACAGTTCATAGGTAATCCACAGCATTACTCAACAGTTCATAGGTAATCCACAGCATTACTCAACAGTTCATAGGTAATCCACAGCATTACTCAACAGTTCATAGGTAATCCACAGCATTATTCAACAGTTCATAGGTAAT
This sequence comes from Cyrtodaria siliqua, assembly GCA_037043455.1. Lineage (NCBI taxonomy): Eukaryota > Metazoa > Mollusca > Bivalvia > Adapedonta > Hiatellidae > Cyrtodaria > Cyrtodaria siliqua. Next base: position 19,953 of record JAWPHD010016731.1, read on the forward strand.
CCACAGCATTACTCAACAGTTCATAGGTAATCCACAGCATTACTCAACAGTTCATAGGTAATCCACAATGTTACTCAACAGTTCATAGGTAATCCACAATGTTACTCAACAGTTCACTGTTCATAGGTAATCCACAGCATTACTCAACAGTTCATAGGTAATCCACAGCATTACTCAACAGTTCATAGGTAATCCACAGCATTACTCAACAGTTCATAGGTAATCCACAATGTTACTCAACAGTTCATAGGTAATCCACAATGTTACTCAACAGTTCATAGGTAATCCACAAAGTTACTCAACAGTTCACTGTTCATAGGTAATCCACAATGTTACTCAACAGTACATAGGTAATCCACAATGTTACTCAACAGTTCGCAATTAATCCACAATGTTACTCAGCAGTTCACAGGTAATCCACAATGTTAATCAACAGTTCGCAAGTAATCCACAGTGTTACTCAACAGTTCACAGGTAATCCACAATGTTACTCAGCAGTTCACAGGTAATCCACAATGTTACTCAACAGTTCACAGGTAATACACAATGTTACTCAGCAGTTCACAGGTAATACGCAATGTTACTCAGCAGTTCACAAGTAATCCACAATGTTACTCAGCAGTTCACAGGTAATCCACAATGTTACTCAGCAGTTCACAAGTAATCCACAAAGTTACTCAACAGTTCACAAGTAATCCACAATGTTACTCAGCAGTTCACAAGTAATCCACAATGTTACTCAGCAGTTCACAGGTAATCCACAATGTTTATCAACAGTTCGCAAGTAATCCATAATGTTACTCAACAGTTCGCAAGTAATACACAATGTTACTCAACAGTTCGCAAGTAATCCACAAAGTTACTCAGCAGTTCACAAGTAATCCACAATGTTACTCAGCAGTTCACAAGTAATCCACAATGTAACTCAACAGTTCACAGGTAATCCACAATGTTACTCAGCAGTTCACAGGTAATCCACAATGTTACTTAGCAGTTCACAAGTAATCCACAAAGTTACTCAACAGTTCACAAGTAATCCACAATGTTACTCAGCTGTTCACAAGTAATCCACAATGTTACTCAGCAGTTCACAGGTAATCCACAATGTTAATCAACAGTTCGCAAGTAATCCATAATGTTACTCAACAGTTCGCAAGTAATACACAATGTTACTCAACAGTTCGCAAGTAATCCACAAAGTTACTCAGCAGTTCACAAGTAATCCACAATGTTACTCAGCAGTTCACAAGTAATCCACAATGTTACTCAACAGTTCGCAAGTAATACACAATGTTACTCAGCAGTTCACAGGTAATCCACAATGTTAATCAACAGTTCGCAAGTAATCCACAATGTTACTCAACAGTTCGCAAGTAATCCACAATGTTACTCAACAGTTCGCAAACAATGTTACTCAACAGTTCGCAAGTAATCCACAATGTTACTCAACAGCTCACAGGTAATACACAATGTTACTTAGCAGTTCATAGGTAATCCACAATGTTACTCAACAGTTCGCAAGTAATCCACAATGTTACTCAACAGTTCGCAAGTAATCCACAAAGTTACTCAACAGTTCACAGGTAATCCACAATGTTACTCAACAGTTCACAAGTAATCCACTATGTTACTCAGAAGTTCACAGGTAATCCCCAAAGTTACTCAGCAGTTAACAAGTAATCCAAATAATTACTCAGCTGTTCACAGGTAATCCACAATGTTACTCAGCAGTTCATAGGTAATTCATAGTGTTACACATGGCATAATAATAATACTAGTGTACGATAACATTTAATCTTTTTTTTTTCTTTTTTCCGTAACCCTTGGCTTCCAAAGCGGCACGCCATTCTTCATGAGTTGTGGTTGCTGTAGCTGGGCAGAACCAGTTCCCAAAGTACTGCTTATGGGAATTAGGCTTATACTTTTGTAGCAGCCATGTTTAATCGATTAATGATCGATCATCGGTCGGTTAAATATTCTGATGATCATGATGATCGATCATGAATTTTCAGCCGATTCCCAGCACTAGTTTCTTTCCCTCTTTCTGGAGCATGTGTTTATCGTTAACAGGCACTGACAATATAAGAGATTATAAAAACATTTTTCAATTCAGAGATCAAATGTTTATTCCCATTTCCATGTATATTTCTATATATATTATTTCCCTCTTTCTGGAGCATGTGTTTATCGTTTACAGGCACTGACAATAGAAGATTATAACAAGAGGTCAATGACCTTGAAGCTCTACTGATATGTTTTTGATAGCTACAGTACAGCTCACGCGAAGCCCACACGTTACTCTTTCACGCCGAGTGAGGAATTTACAAATCACGTAATTACGCGGAGTTTCGATGATAAAACTACGCGGAGTGGGAATCAGCTACGCAAAAAGTTCTCGGCGTAATTACGAAACTGCACAGGTAAAAGGTGCAACTGTTTCTAATTGCAGTCATTTTAATGCATAATTATAATTTTAATGCGTTTTTCAATAACTTTTAAATAAAAAAAATCAAAGCAGAATTGAATTGGGGTTTTACGGCGCACCAACACAAGAAAGGTTATATGGCACCAAACTGTAAAGGATTGACGTCAGAAAATATTGATTGTCATTGATTTGTCTTCTTTATAAATTATTATATAAAAACAGATAAGTAGTTATCAACGTAACATAATCGAACGAAAAAGTTTATTTAAAAAATGCTTATTAACCGTAATAATTGAATTGGGGTTTTAAGGCGAACCAACGCATGAAAGGTTATATGGCCCTAGCGGGAATGAACATGCCAGGCTCATCCTCTATTTACATCAAAATAAAATATGGAGAATGGTCCTAGAATCTTGTAACCTGCACAAATCGAAGCAAAAGACAATTTTACTTTTGTTTTGGAAAAGCGGATGTGGTAAAATACGAATGCACGGATTATGTATACTGGGTCATGACAGTTATATGGCGGTTACCGGCTTCGCGGCGAATGAACATAAATCAAATCAGTAATTATTATACTGTAAATTCTATTTTTAAATAATCGTTATTTGTAACAAATTTTTACTACTCTGCTGTTTATTATCTATACATCGATGGGTTCTGTAGTCAGAAAAAGATTCAGAGTCATAAACCCATTGTTAGAGCCGCCTTGTTAAAAGGTATATACATGGCAAAAGAGTATGGGTATTTATGACGGTAGAAGAAGAAATAACTTTTGGACAACAGAAACGAACAAAAATTGTGATTATTTTAAAATGCATTAAAAGAATGAAATACGTATTTGTTCCGAAATTTATTCATTTTATTTATCAGTCGTGTCAACTTTGCACAGAAAAGATGCACTCGGCGTCTCATTGTTTCTACTTTTTCTGGTTTTTGGCTTTTTCAAGCGCGCTGTCGGAAAACTTCCCCCAAAAAGCTGTCGGAAAATTTACATTTTTTCCCAATAATAAACCTGCACTCATGGTTAATTGGATTCTACGCGGAGTAACTCGGAGTGTCATCATAACGAGTGACTCGACAATGGCGTACTTACGCCGCCTGGATTCGCCGAGTCCAAACACTGACTCAGCGTAGATTTGCGCGGCACTCGTTACGAAAAGTCCAGACTCTATTGTGCCCATCGCGTCAGGTATACATTGACGTGTTCGTTGGCGGACGGACTATAAACCTTAGAACTACACACACACACACGGCACTCGTTACGACCAAAGTTTATAAAAAGTCCCACATCAATCACTTATAGTTTTCAAGAAGTAGTCGCTACAAATTTGTTTTTCAAAAATATACATATTTAGCCGTGGCAGCCATCTTGAATTTTGCTAGGATCAACTAGTTATCAAGAGCAACATTCCTGTGAAGATTCATGAAAATCCGTCGAGTAGTTTCAGAGAAGTAGACGCCACAAAAAAAGTTTACAGACGAACAATGCACCACGGCATAAGCTCTGCTGATCGAGCTAAAAATCGGACACTTATCAGTCCCACTTCCGACAATCGCAGACTAGTCAAAACAGAGTTGGAAAAAAGGCTGCTAGGGTTACCATAAAACTCTCTTGCATTCGAGTTGAGCACATATAATAAGATGTTCTCTGGCGTGGCTGTGGGTCACTCGAGGTCCAACACATCATTTGGCTAACTATTGAAGTGAGGACGTGGCAAACATATTCTGCCCCACACCTACCCCACTCTCAGATCGGAGCCCGAGGGGCATGCCCTTTTTTCACACAGGTGGGGAGGCAAAACATGTACATGAAGGGGTATAAAAACCACTCCCGAACCCGCGCACCTCCGAACCCCTTACGGAAATTAAAAATATGTACAAATTGAAGGTTTTGATACCCCTCTTTTCCATATACATTCATAGGCACAGCTGACGTGGCGCAGTCGGTAGCGCGGCCGATTTGTAACTGGAGGCCCCGGGTTCAATCCTCCGTGGTGCCACTAAGTTTCGTCGGTGTGTTCTTGGGCAAGACACTTTTCCTTAGCCTCGTCCGTCGGACGGGGACGTAAACCGGGCGGTCCCGTGATTCGGTCTATCCTCCGAGCACGTTAAAGAACCATAGGAATATATTCGATAATAAGAGTAGGGCAGGTTCCCGGGTTCCTATGTATCCTTCTCCTCTCTCGTTAAACAACATTCAATTCACAGCTACAAGTATCCCAACGTCTAATGTTATCTTACAACTTAGTAAAACTGTTGAGTAAATCCAAGAGCTCTGTGAGGCGTCACCTAAATACAGTACTGCCCTCCGTAGTTCCCGCCGATAAATAAAGTGTTTGTCTAAAACACAAATTGAAATATGTCCAATCTGAATCTGCCACTTTTAACTCCAAGATCTCAGTGCCATGTCCACCTCTTGAGGTGTCACCTCTATACGTAAAGCACAATCGATAAAGCACTTGCAGTTGCCTTCGAAGTATATCGTCTAGCTACGAAAAAAACACAAAAATAACAAGAAATTACCATAAAAATATCACTCTTTTAAATTGTGAAGATAATGGCGGAAGTTTGTTGTTGGTTGTTCCCAGCGCCCTGATTGGTCAATTCTTGGTTGTTCGCAGCGCTCTGATTGGTCAATTCTTGGTCAAATCTTGGTTGGTCCCACCGCTCTGATTGGTCAATTCTTGGTTGAAACTTGGCATGAAAAACTGCCGCCTTTGAGCGCAAATCCCGTTCCGGGCAAGTACTTTTTTTATCACATATATTCTGAAGCCGTACATTTATCGATGTTACCTGTACGGAGGCTAAATAAAAATGTGATATTTTACGCATTGATTTCTGCCTTATATACCGACTTTTGGGGTGTTCGTCGATTTGAAACTATTTCACACGTGACTCATTCATATTCATGAGTTATTACCAGTTAATATAGGGTGTCTGTATCTTTAATAGAACAAATCCCATTATGTTAAGCGTCCGCAAACTGAAATGTAAACTAGCGTATCACCCGCACCCCCACCCCCACTTCCACACTCCAAGTTCAAATGATATCTAGGACATTTGCACCCCAGTAGTAATGTCAGGGTCAGCCATTTACCCCATAGTTCAAACTGAATTATGTTGTGCAAATATAAGTCTAATTTGTGTTGTGAGCTGTATTATATTGTACATATTTGACATAACCAAACTATCAGCTACCGATAAGCAATTTCACTAATAACTTAATTCTCTGTCTTAATTGCAATTACCACTTCCATTTATATTCCAAGGTTCTATATAATAACTTTATCAAATGTACTTGATAAACGTTGCTTATAATAACTTTATCAAACGTACTTGATAAGCCTTGCTTATAATAACTGTATCAAACGTACTTGATAAACGTTGCTTATAATAACTGTATCAAACGTACTTGATAAACGTTGCTTAATAACTTTATCAAACGTACTTGATAAGCCTAGCTTATAATAACTTTATCAAACGACGTGATAAACGTTGCTTATAATAACTGTATCAAACGTACTTGATAAACGTTTATCAATCAGCGTAACGTCAGCCTTAAGTTGTATTGCACTGTGTGCCTTCTGATCTTCTACGATGTGTTTTATCCTTGTAATATATACGCAAATATTAAAACTTGTTCAAACGTACATAATTATGCTGTACAGAATAACAATTTTTAATCACCTAATGACCTTAATTTTAACAACTGAACAAATACTTTGCATGTTGTGTATAAGTTTTTTTTATATTGATACACAACTCTCTTAATTAAAGCTTTTATTTTTTCTCAATTTTGTGTTTATTTAATCAAAAACTGTCTAAACACACAATAAAGTATGGGGCGCCGTTTTAATTTGACGTTTATTACTGGGAAAATATATTTAAAAGGGCTCTTGTATTCTAAATCATTAAGAAGTAGTCATAACAAACTATTCTAAAGTATTTCTCCTCATATGACTACTTTACCTAGGAGTATTTTACCAGAGCACCGGTAAAGTTTATGAAGAGGTAATATTCAAATGTAAACTGTAGACATCAGAATAAAGTTGCTGTTTGAACAATTTCATTAAAATCAGAAACATAACAGCATGTTACAAGGACTCTCTCTCCCCGAAACATATGATAGGTTTTTACTTCATCTATTAAATGTGCATATCAGTTACTGATTTGGAGAGCGCATGCTAAATATGCCAGACCCAACATAGTGTGGCAAGACACATGTCCTCATGTTATGAACCAGCTGTTACCGACCAGAATAACTGAGTGAGTTAGTCTGCTTCTCTGATGGTCAATGTATTGATGTTAGTTCGTCAAATGAACAGCCGTGTGCATAATTATGCATGTATTTGCATAATATTATAGAATAGTTCGTCAAATCAATAGCAGAGAGATTTATTTATAATTTATTGTGATTATATCACAACGAGATGTTACATATACTGATGTAAAATGATAAAACATAAATAAATTCTTAATCAGAATATTATTTTCAATATGTAAGAATGTATACTGAAAACCTGTGTATTAGTAAACTTGACCAAATATGCTCAAATACGCTAAGTACATGCAGTGTGTATAAATAGTACATATATATGGAAGTGGATCGCGCCGTAGGCACATGCCATGACTCATCCAATCACATTAAACTGACATCGGGCCGACCAGTCATAGCATAACACTTATAGCATCAGAGTCAAGCAATGGAGCTACTTGTTAAGTTTTTGGTGTGACCCGGTCGGGGATCGAGCACACGACCTCCAGCATATGATCCAAAGCCACCCCCGCTGCACCGTGGTTGACAGGAATTTCAGACGTGTAAGTCTGTACTAATGGTTAATTGATGAACTAGATACCGTATACTAATAAATGACAGATTCAATCGTTGAATGGAGCACGGGTCGCAATTTAAATCAAGCCAAATCGAGCCCTAATTCCTAAGAAGAATGGGCTCATCGACTCCGTTGCATTTATATTGGACTAATGCATATATTCCGCCATATTGTCTCTCTAAGAAATTAGGGGCTATTCAATCAATGCCAGGTATAAATTGTTTGGGCGTAAGTTCAATCCTTGAGCATGGATTAATACAGTTCTAGGTATTCCACGTAAAAGAAATGAGTGGCCGTTCAAATAATGTAGAATAAATGTGACAGAGCTTAATTTCAATTCAATTTGCTGATTTATCATACGGTGGAATAAACTCTTTTTATGTTTCCTACATCATTGAAAGACATCGTACGTGACCTATTAGATACCTTTTTTTGAAACCCAATACGGAGATATAATAGAAATCAATGAACGTGATATTTGATGATTGTAAAATAAACCCAATCAGGTTATATATCCCTGACGTGCTTTTCTCACAGAGTTCAAACTAAATTGTTTGACAATATTCCTAATGGTTGAGAATAATGCATATTTATTGAATTAAAATATATGGTATAATAACGAAGAACAAACCTAAATTTAAAATGGTTACCCGCCACGCCCCACGCCCCCACCCCCACCCCACCCCCACCACACACACACTTTTATTTATGTATTTAAAGGTAGCTTCAAAATTAACTCTTGCGGACTAAATATCAAAGTGGAAGTAAACTGCAGTTTTATTATCAGTCATTCGTATGTTCTTTATAACATCGTCAGGGTTTGTTTAAAAATGCATGCCGAGTTTCGTGTTTGGCATACAGAAAGTGTTCCCTTGTAAAAGTGACATGTTTCCCTTGCATATGTGTGTAATCATTCGATTAACATGTCAGTAAACTGTTTCTGAGATGAGATAGTACTGATTCAAGTCTGCATTTTTTTTTTCTCCTCACCAGTGCTCTAAAAAAAAATTTACACTCTATTTGCTATATCATATCTTACCCATTATAGCAAAAGTATAGCAAAAGAAAATATGCGTTACCAAGCAGTTGGGTACTTTATTAATAAACCCGATGTTGTTTTAAAATCGAACTAAATGTGTATATTACCTCCAAACGAAACCAAATCACAGTTAAACAGTCACAAACTGCATATACGTGTTTTATTTATATCGTTAAACAAGCTAAGCAGCTTATACACATACCACTCTTAATGGCGAAGATGACAACCTTAATTTGGCATGGTCTTGATGTAAGAGGAGTTGGTTTTATTTGAATGGTATTTTAAGTCATTTTAGCACATATTAGGCCATATATGACGGTCGGTTGAGGCAGATCACACCATTTTTCAAGGGTAGAACCTGTACTCTCTGTCTTCCGCCATCCACAAGTATCGACACTTTTTCACTTGACAAGTCGGGCTTCCAATGGGATTCGAACCTGCAGAAAATCCACGTGTCCGAGTAGGAGACCAGCACACTCTCTAACAACGCCGATACGGGTTGCATCGTACGGAAGCGAATCAAATGCTTCAGTAACTAACAAGAACATGTTAACTAAATTTCCATTGAAACTGTAGATATTGAAAAACGTTGTTACCTATAACGTAGACAGTTGTTATCTTTAAATAGCGTTAACATGAAAAGTTGTTACCTTTAGCGTTAGCGTTCTTACCTTTAGCGGAAGAGGTGAGTGTTACCTTTAGCGGAGGTTGTTAATTGAGTGTTACCTTTAGCGGAGCGTTGGAATTGTTACCTTTAGCGGCGGTTGTTACCTTTAGCGGAATTGATCAAGCGCTCCTTCAATATTTGAAGGTATTGGCCACTGATTTCTCGCATTTCCTGTTTCACATTCCATAATTTGCAGAAATTCATTAGAACAATCCTCTAACAAGGAACTCGTCTGTATACTCATTGGCTAGTTCTCCAATGGTTTGTAAATCACACGGTAGTGGAAACAGGTAATCATATGCTTCAAACGCTTGAAAATGTTGATAGTACATGACTTCAGGAATACCAGACGGCACTAATACCTCATTTCGCTGTGATCTGATTCTATGCTCATTCAAATTTTCAACAACATATAAGTGGGTCTGTATCAGTAAAGACACCGCTGTCTCGCATATCTCTGAAATAATTTCTCCAGTATTGGGTAAAATGTATTTTAAGAATGCCCCATAGTCTCTCAGTTCTTTAATTTCCAGTAGATTTTCCAGTAAGAAAACTTTTTCGACCAGACATATGTCTGTGTGATACATCTGAGGGACATCTAAAGATCTTTTACAACAACATTTTCAGAACCCCCATCGAATCGTACCATTCTCGGTACTCTCCCTAATCTCTTGACAAAGTCTAAAAAAGTCGAGCTATGAATCTTGGATTGTTTTTTGAAGGACCTGCTTTCAACCACAGAATTTTCCTCGAATAACCACCGATGGCAGCATGAATAGTTATACCGAATGGTTTTGCAAGAGCTACAGGTTTAATATTTTGTATGTTTAATACGGTTAGTATCCTATACCAAGTATTTCTAAAATGGTGACGCTGGGGTCAAATATGGCCCAACCCCGGGGTTAACTATATCTGCTTCAAGTAGACTGTAGATAGACACATAGCACTACACACACTCACTCACACAAACAGACCACACATAACGTCGAGCCAACGAGGGATTTCTCTCGGGGTTCAAATGGTAGAAGGACTATAATCCTTAGAATTACACACACACACGTGTACATTTTGAAATTTTTACTTAACACCCCTATCCTCTCTCATCGACTCCCAAAATATTTACACCATCGGGCGCTCCGATAAAAACGCAAAAATATTCTCCGTTGACGGAAATGACACCGAATGGGAAGATATATGAATAGAAGATCAAACAAAAAAAAGCATACATCGACACAAGTACACAAACAGAAGCTGAGAACATCGAACATTTGGATGATGATTTTTTTTAATAGAGAAAGCTCTAGCTGTATTGCAGAAGAAAGTGTTAAATAATGACTTCTTTGTTTTTCTTGAGTTAATCGTTGAAGGGAAATATTTTACCTGGACAATTTATTCATACTGTTATTTCTTGAAACTGTCGGTTTTTACGGTGCTTCAAGCCCAAGCTCCATGTGGTATACCAGCGAGTCGAAGTGATTTTGGATACCGTTTGTTCCACCACGAATTTCTCTATCTCATGGGTGGTCCAAAAAATATAGGAGATGTGCTAGATGGCAGTAAAAAGGACATTGCAAACCAGAAAACGCTAGAATCAACTTTGCAGTATTTGACTTATCTACATAACGAATTAACAATTGTACATAACGAATTGACTGGACTACATAACGAATCAACTTATCTACATAACGAATTGACTTATCTACATAACGAAGTGACTTATCCACATAACGAATTGACTAACCTACATAACGAATTGACTTATCTAGGTATACAGGAAGTAAATCACTGTGGTATTCCTGCCTGGTTTAGTTCCTGCCTGGTGTAGGTTCCTGCCTGGTGTAGTCGAAAGGAGTTCCCAAATATATAATCCCTAACTTTGTTTGTGATAAAAGGCATTTTTGAGTATTTAATGCCTGTTTTTCTGGCTGAAATGACTTTATTGACTTGTTTGTGATAGCTAAAAACCATTTGCATGGTTGCATGATGATTTTATTTATCAACTTGAAAGCTTTGAAAATGAAAGTAAAACACATTTAAGAGGTGCCGAATTAATGCAGTTCGTTCACGGTGTCAACAAAGATCAGAATTTTCTTTTCTTATATGCCACATGCTCCCCTCCTATTCTCAGCAGTTTTCTAGAGAGGCAGGTAGAGGCAGGTCTCATGACTAAGAACATGTAAGTGAATCTTAGTTTGAATTTCATTTCGAAAAATGGCTAACTAGAAAGCTTGGACAATATTGCATTGGACTCAATGGGATTTGATTTACTTCCAGTACACCTCTACATAACGAATTGACTTATCTACATAACGAAGTAACTTATCTACAAAACGAATTAACTTATGTACATAACGAATTAACAATTGCACATAACGAATTGACTGCACTACATAACGAATTAACTTATCTACATAACGAATTAACTTACCTACATAACAAATTGACTTATCTACATAACGAATTGACTTATCTACATTACGAATTAACTTATCTACATAACGAATTGAAAAATACTATTAGCAGACAGCTATGGCTTTCCATTTTTACATGTGTGTACGATGTGACAAAACAATATACGTAGGAGAAACAGAAAGACCTTTGAAAGAAGGCATTACAGAGCACCTCCCGGATAGGCCAAAGAGGGCATGAAGACGCTCTGCTAGCAAGGTCAACGGCTCCAAACAAAATTAACAGAAAAAAACTTATAAAATCATTCATCTTTCTTCAATCTTTTGTAACGGCGGCCATATTTGTTCACAAAACGGTTATCAGAATTATTGGACCATTGGTTTATGTGACCAATGGTTCATGAGAAGTTACGTTAAAGATTGTTTTGTCTTTCGTAAAAGCGTAACGATTCAGATGTATGTCAGTCGGAGAAAAGATCATGTGACGATGCTTTTGGTGAAGTTCTAAAGCAATCGGGCCATTGGCTGATATGAAGTTGTTTATAGATGTTTCTATTTTTAGTAAAGCAGGCCATATTTGTTGACGGATCGAGACAATGTGTAAAACTCTGAGAAATGGTATTGAAACGATGCTTTTTGCGAAGTTACAAAATAATTCGGCCATTGGTTTACGGGAAGCCTTTATTTTAACTTTAGTAACGGCAGCCATGTGTAATTTGTATAATTCTGAGAAACGGTCATGAGACTGTGCTTTTGTTGAAATTTCAAAACAACTAGACCAGTGGTCCATGAGAAGAAGACGTTTAAAGATGTTTCTATTTTCAGTAGCGGTTGCCGTGTTTAGTGACCAATAAGTGCGATTTTACGAGTCTGAGAACGGGTTATAAGGCAATGGCTTTAGTACAATTTCAAATCAATTGGGCCATTGGTTTATAAGTAGATTTTTACAGACTTTTCTATTTTAGTAACGACGGCAAATATTATTTGCAAATGGATCTTAATGGATCGGGGATATTTGTAAAACTTTGGGAAAAGGGTCATGAGCCGATGCTCCTGGTGAAGTACAAAACAATAAGGTCATTGTTTAGCGAGAAATCGTTTAACAATGTTTCTATTGTTAATAACGGTGGCCATATTTGTTGGCGAATCGGAATGATTTTTCATAAATCAGAGAAAGGTTAACAAGGATTTTTATAAATTTGTAAAAGGTTCACAACACGATGCTTTTTGGGGAGGTTTTCTCAACGATTGGTTCATGATAAGTTGTTTAAAGATGTTTCTATTTTAGTAACGGCGGTAATATTTGTTGATGGATATGGATGCTTATATAAATCTGAGAGAGGACCGTGCAAGGATGCTTGTTATGAATTTTCATCAACGTACTGCTAGCCATCCCATAAGCTTTGTTAGCCTCTGGCAAGTAGAGATTACAAGAGCGCAGCCTAACTAGGCATTATACGCCCGTGTCCTTATGATTGTTATGTTAGTTTAGGTTATACCTATTACGAAACATACCTATGGCTTATAACAAACATTCGTGTTGGGCTATTATGTTACAGCATTTCTATGTGTGAGGTAAATATGACCTTTGAACTTCTAACAAAAAATGCTTCATGGATTGGTGGGTGTAATGCTTTACAAGGGAATGGTCTTGAACTTTGACCTACTGACCCCAAATACAGTAGAGTTCTTCCTCTCACCGATCAATTTTAATGGTTGTAGGTGTTATGGCTTCGTTATCATCTGGAATGCCTATTTACATGTAAGGTAATGGTGACCTCGCCCTTGGACCTACTGACTCCACAAATTAGGGATCCTCATCTCAAATAGGGCAATATACCTTTGAAGCTTCATGAGTGTATGTATTATGGTTTCAATGTATTATGGTTTCAGAGTTATTCCCTGGAATGTGCATTTTCATAAAAGGTCACGGTGCCGTTGACCTTTGACCTACTGACCCCAAACAATTGGGTTCCTCCTCTCACAATGTGCCTATGAGTTCCATGACTGAAGGTTACGGTTATCGTGACCTTTACCTTTGACTTGCTGACCCCCGAAACAAATGGGATCGGGGGCCCCGTTTGGTCACGGGGCAAAGAATAGGGCCACTGCAGATTCCTTTGGAGGGGTAGGCAGAGGGGTAGAATCCCCCCAAATTCATGTTCATTTTATCTATTTTTGTTCATGTCCATTAAAGGTCTTCATCGTGATCCCTGCATTGTTTCAGGTGCTATCTCGCTCGCATCAAAGAGCAGTGGCAGAAAAACAATAACGTGGCTCCAGCGTAAATGGAGTTTCTACGATAGAATTTGCAGCAACTCTGCAGTTCAGGGTGAGAAGGTTCTAGGCCCATTTTCCATATTTTATCTCGATGTACATGGAAGATGAGCCTGGCATGTTCATGCCTGTTAGGCGCCATATAACCTTTTCATGTGTTGGTGCGCCTTAAAACCCCAATTCAATTCTCTACCTGCGATGTTCCATGAGTGTAGGTTTAAGATTTGAGTCATCTTCCAGTGTGTTTGTGTGTGTGTGTGTGTGGTTCGACAAGATATCTTAAAGAGATGGGCACAATAGAGTCTGGACTTTAATTTTTTTTGAATTTTGAATTTTGAAAGTGACATAGCTATTTAATGTCTGAATATATGCCAAAACAAGTCAACATCAGCGGTTAATTCAACTTTTAATTCGTGTGTTGGCTCTTTCTTGTCCGACTTGTTTGGATTTGTGGTGTATGTGGTGCGTTTGTGATTGTAGTGTGTATGATACGGGCTCCCTGGTCCTCATATCATAAATGCTGGGGGTTGATGAGGTATATGTCTGTATCACGCTGTCTTGGGGATGATTAGCGTGTCCATTTGCGGCATATTGATACTTATGGGCATCGAACTGGGGTCTGTTCGGTTCATAACGTGTGTTTAAGTTGTAATGTTGGGGCATTTTGTTGGGTTTAGTTGTGTGGTTGCTGTGAGTTGGTGGTTGCTATGCCTAGGACACAGCATATATTGTGGTTGATGTCTGGACTGAGGTAAGGCGGCAGCTCATTCACCACGTGTTCGCGTGAGATCCGAGGATCACTGCGTGTCTAGGCTACCGCGGTGAGGAAAGGGTTAATTACGGTCGATAACGATGGCCAGTCAAGACTGCCCCTGTGGCGTATCAGCTACATGTTGGTGATGAAAGGTACCGTAGGGAGGCGCTCCTTAGTCCTAAATGGGCATGTGACGTATTTACTATTATCACATTACATGTGGTGTGGGAGTGTAATAATACCATTCAATATTTTCGATATTCCACTAGTGGTATAACATAATGTTAATGAAGGTTTTCGACGTAATGTGATGTTATAAGTTATGTAATAAATAGAATCTAACATTCGTTCTCATTCATTATTGAATTTATTAAACTCGTTAGCAAAAATGATATAATGCTCGGCACGAGCCTCGCATTATATCATTTTTGCTAACGAGTTTAATAAATGCAAAAATGAATCAGTACTCCTGTAAGATCCTCTATTTATTGTTTTCGATTACCGTTTCTATTTGCATACATATGAATAACGTATGGCAAATGGTCACATCCATTTTTAACGAGATTTTACTGACTTGTAATTGTTTGGTTTAATTATACGCGTTGGGTTCTCAAACTATTACTGATATGTTTTGCAGATTATGGCCTAAAAGTTGCGGGCCACTTTTTGATTTCGAATTTACATCGTGTATTTTTTATATCTACTGTAGAGTTGCGCTGGAGTTTTGTTACTTTTTTTTCTTTTTTCTCTTCTTTTTTAAATTCGCTTTTATGATATCTCTGTTTACTCTTTAATATACCAGATTTATACTCACGTGTTTGAAGAAAAAAACAGGGTATATTAAAATCGCCTCCGTTTGTCCGTCTGTCCGCCCGTCCGTCCGTCCGTCTGTCCGTTACCGCATCTCCTCCTAAACCGCTGAACGGAATTCAACCAAACTTAGGAATAACCACTGAGAACATGATTTGACGTGTTTAATGTCAATAAGTGAACGATATTGATGACGACATGACGTAATAAATTTGAATAAGTCGTCAATTTTTTTATCGACATATTGAAATATAACTAGTCAAGACGACATACAGCAACTAAACTTATTTAATTGACGAACATTTCGACTTCAGTCTTTCAGACATGTGAAGGTAAATCGTACTAAGTTGCATTCTTTCAAGTCGAAATGATTCAGAAACATGTCGTAAGTCGAGAAAATGGGGGTCGAGAAGACGCGAAACAATGCAACAACCCGCCAATTTCGAAGTCTACAAGGAGGTAATTAACGCAACAACTGATGACCCTTAAACGTTTCCATACAATTGAAAGAATGTCGCGTTGTCGTGGGCGACATTACGACAATACGACATAGTGTCGCGTTGTCGTGCGCGACAATGCGACGTCCGACCAATGCGACATCGCGACTTTGCGATACGACATCACGACATAACAATCGCGATGTCGCATCGCAATGTCGTATCGCATGTCGAGTTGTCGTATCGCAATGTCGCAATGTCGCGTTGTCGGGCTCATTGTATCTGGCCCCAACCGGACACCGTAGTAGACCCTTCTACAGTTTGAAATTATGCTTTCCTCTTGAGTGACCGGACGGGCGGTGGCCTCTATATCGTGTTCCTAAATACTTTAAGGCGGGAAACGTTTGATGAATATCTTTCACTCCGTTTTGTCGAGCTCTTTGCGCTTCATACGCTGACGTCAGACAAGTCATCGAGTACATACGTACGGTATCCGCATGGGGCCAGATACAATGTCGCATTGTCGTGGGCGACAATGCGACGCCCGACAACGCGACATCGCGACATCGCGATACGACAGTGCGACATTGCGATACGACAACTCGTCATTGCGATACGACATCGAGACATTGCGATACGACTTCGTGACAATTATGCCGTGATGTCGTATCGCAATGTCGTATTATGTCGTTTTGTCGTAATGTCGCCCACGACAACGCGACATTCTTTCAATTGTCGTAATATCGACAACGACATCGCGACATCACGATATAATTGTCGCGGTGTCGTATCGCGATGTCGTATCGCAATGTCGAGTTGTCATATCGCAATGTCGCATTGTCGTGTCGCGATGTCGCGTTGTCGGGCGTCGCATTGTCGCCCACGACACTGCGACATTGTATCTGGCCCCAACCGGACACCGTACATATGAGATTAGCGTCTTAGGTTATATTTTGATATAGACATGAACATGTCTGTGTTTCTTCTTGTAACACATAGCTAAGCTTTCTCAAATGTAAGGGGCTAACTTGGCGGGGATTATTTCTAGTTACACTGTCCTGTTGTTTATGGATGATGACAGGTTAAGAGTGAGGTTTGGTGCACACTTGATCTGGTTTAAACTCCCCGGTGGTCCTGTTTGCCACTGACCATTCCAAGGCGGTACCCCTGTTGTCAACCCTTATATGTTTGTGATGTGCTTTTGAATCACCTTCGCGTTGTAATACTTATTGGAGTGACTGTATTCTGTGAATGCGACTCTTCCTGTTGGACCTATAACCTTTTCTTTTGAGAATGTCATTTACTTTGTATATAAAATATAGATCTCTACAAAAGCTTGACGACAACGAAAACTTATTCGTGGTAATTTAATTCAACTCTTCACACTTCACACTTCACACTTCAAATTTCAGAATTCAGAGTTCAGAGTTCAGACTTGAGAGTTCAGACTTCAAAATTCACACTTCACACTTCAAAGTTCATACTTCAGTGTTCATATTTCAGACTTCACAGTTCAGACTTTAGAGTTCAAACTTCACAGTTCATAGTTCAGAGTTCAGAGTTCAGAGATCAGACTTCAGACTTAAAAGTTCAGACTTCAGAGTTCACACTTCAGAGTTCACACTTCAGACTTCAGAGTTCAAACTTCAACATTTAAATAATTACAACACGAATAAGTTATAGTTGTCGTCAAGCTATAATATTGTTATAATGAGTAGATCTATATGTTATCAATCTCCTTAACATCAAATCCTAATTACACTTTGATACTCTTGATACACTTCGCTTATAGCGTAGAGTATCGTAGAGTAATAGAGGGTCTGATTTTAATGAGATTCATATACATGATACATGTTAATAGAAATAAAGACACTATTTATAATTTACTTCATTCAAAGCTAAGCATTGTCATCATCAATACAAGTTAAACAAAGATATAATAGTGTATACTATCAGGCCTGAAATAGGGTGCGCGTAAATTAGTCGAAGTGGGTGGGCGGGATGGGGTGGTGTGGTGTGGGTTGGGGGATAGCTTCCTCTGAGAAATCTTGAATAAAAACATATACCTATCTGATGCTTCCTCACATACTGTGTGTATGAGAGGTGGGTGTGTCTCCTCCCACAAAAAAATAGATATATACACATGTACTGAAAATGCTGTAATCTGACGAGTTTCTTTGTATTTCTTGTACAATCTAAATAAAGCTTTATTTTTCAATTATTTTGTGCTCACTTTTCTATGGAGAGGGTAGGTGTGGTAGTGTGATAATAATGACTGAAAATGGTGCAATGACGCGTTTTCAGTGTATTATTGTTAACATTCGTTTTTCATTTATTTCGTACCCGTATGTGGGCAAACAAAACACGCTTACAAAAAAAATTGCCATAAGAAACACACCCCCACGGCCTTGGCTACGGAAATTACTTAATATTTTAATATTTCTATTCACCTGGATGCACACCTAAATTACATTTATTTTTACTGTTTTGGTATGATTTCGTGTTGTTTTAAAAATGTATATACATATAAAGGCAGAGGGCTTGATTTTGCATTATCTGAGAGGGGGCGGGGTAGGGGTGCAGGGGTGGAATACAACACGACTCTAAAGCATTCGCATCTACGATGTTTAACTTAAAATTTATATTTGTGCGTACAACCTAAAATCATTACTACGCCCTTGTCTATATTCTTCCCTTATCAATTGAAACAGGGGATATACTCGACCGAAAACACCTGTCCCTGAACGAGTTTGTAAATATTGTAACATCAACAATCGAGGATGAAACTCATTTTTTGATTGACTGCGAGTTTTATTCAAATATTAGATATGAACTTTTTAATGCAGAATATCAAGCTGAAAACAGGATTTTGCTGTTTTTATCAACCGAAAAATTAACATTTTTTATTGACTGTGATATGCTACAGCACACATTAGCAAACGTTCTTTTAAAAAAATGTATAAACGACGCTCTTTAGCATTGTAAAAATGCATAACTGTAAATAAATGTTGTTGTTTTTTTTAATATAATGAGAGTTTGAAATTTAATTGTAGTTTTCATGTTAATTATGTGAAAACGAATACTAATTATATTATTGAATATATTTAATGCAATAACATTTGTAACTTTTATTATGTTTTGTGTTTTATAATGTTTCATATGCCTATGATGGCAGGTTATCAAATAACAATGTGGGTATACTATTTGTAATTGTAACTGTATTTAATATGTGACACTTTAATACAATATTACTTACTTACTACTTACATGTTAAATTTCTAAATAGAATAATTATCCTGTAATTAATCATGCTTGATTGGACATTTGCGGGTAGAACGCGCCGTTCTTGTGAAAACATTGTCGAGGAGGTGAAAAAAAGCAGGCACTTTTATTACCCCGATATCCGCTCTGGCGGTAATAAATGATCAATTAAAAGTAATAAAAGTGATGTTTAGCTAGGTTTATACAATGCATTTGGCCACTTACCATTTTTTTATTAGTTCAACTTCTAGATGTGTCTTGTAAGTGTTCATGAATACATTAGACTGTTTATAAGTACAAATAGTCTAATACGAAGAAACAAAAGGAAGTGCGTGTGATCTTTAGGAATAGTTGGAAACTAGAATTTATGATCGATCGGTATGTACACTTTTAATTAAAAAATAAATAAAGAATTAAAAATCGTGCATATATATGTGTACTAGTCTATGTGTAGATATTGTTTTCTATAATGCAGTAAGTGTTCAGACACTTACCTTATTCTCACACTATTCAACACTACTAAAATAGGAAATTAAAATAAAGGCATACAAAAAAAATCGTATTTCTACTTGACTAAATCTATACATTTGTTTGATGCTACAAAATGATATTCTTCCGACAGAAAAAAAGTAACACACTGAATACTTTTGTTTTTTTAAAACGAATGCTATAATGTACGAATCAGTGATCACAAAAACACTTGTTTAAGCAAACAAATAACCAATATGATGTCTTTACAAAATAGGTTATTTCTCATCTAATATAGTATTCATCAATGTACCATTGGATTATATGTCTTAAATGTATGTCTTCCCTACCATGTGGATAATTTTCTGTAGAAAGAAACGAATTTTATGAATTATAGATAATATTTCAGCAGAACGTGTAAACAAATACACGGCCCGTCGTAAAGAAGAAATCCATTGATAGTGAGTCGTTAAAAAGCTTATTTCTCATTTATCATAGCATTTGTCGAAATACGGTTTGCATTGTTCGTTATGTGCATTTTTTTCCGATATGGTGTGAATTTCTTTAGCAAGAAAATGGTTTTCATAAGTTATAGATAGTGTTTCATTAAAACGTGTGATTACCACGCCAACGCCACATTAAATTCACAAGCGTGGACTATCAGTAGGGCGTGTGTTACCACGCGACACCGGTCCGTTCCGGTGTTTCATCTCCGTTACGGTCCGTTTCGGTCCGTTAGGGTGAATCGTACCACCGGTTTAGTAGTATATTGTTTCGGTTATGGAAATTAAGTAATAATTACATTTTAAAAAGTAGTTTATATGTGCATGATAAGATTATATAAAACAAGTTTAAAATAATTATTAAGGATTGTTATTTTGTCATTTTGCAACTGTAGAATTGTATATTGTTGTGATAAAATATTGAAGAAGTTTTTTATTTAACCCCGTAACTACAATGTCTCATTCTGTAACAAGGAATTTGATTGGACGAGACTTTTGACCCTGTTCATTAACAATGCAGGTGCACCCATATTTATAGGTGCAC
Source organism: Cyrtodaria siliqua (assembly GCA_037043455.1). Classification (NCBI taxonomy): domain Eukaryota; kingdom Metazoa; phylum Mollusca; class Bivalvia; order Adapedonta; family Hiatellidae; genus Cyrtodaria; species Cyrtodaria siliqua. Next base: position 40,381 of record JAWPHD010016731.1, read on the forward strand.
CTGTAAAAGTGTAGGTGCACCTATATATTTTACGGGTGCACCTACAATTTTATGGGTGCACCTATAATTTTACAGGTGCACCCATAAAAAGTATAGGTGCACCTATACTTTTTATAGGTGCACCTACACTTTTTTATAGGTGCACCTACATCTGTAGTTTTGACCCCGATCGTACACCATAAATTACAGGGTTGATTAATGGAGGGAATCGTAGATCCCAGTAGGCTTGATAGTGTTTGAGAGTGTGATTGAGGGTTGTTTTTTTAGGAAGGATCTTCCATATGCATAAAGGAAGTAGATGTTAGTACATCTATGGAAGATGAAAGTGATGAGTCCACCTTAAAGGGACACACGACAATCGAGATGAGACAAGCTTGGTTGTTTTTTAACATAAAAATGCATGTGTTTAATCATTACTATTAATTATAAGAATAGTATAAGGCAAATTGTTTTTTTGCATATTACTAACTGTTGATTATATTTCATCATTAATATATTCAAACCCATTTTAGAATAAAGAAGAACACTTTAACAATCAACATTGTATCTAAATATATGCAAGTATGTTTAAAGTCAAAAGGATATTGGATTAATAAATCGAAAGCCTAAGTTTAATGATCAACCCGAGGCTAGAGGATATAAACAGTAGCTAGCATTTTTCACTACCGTGTCAGTCATTTACCCATGGGCAATATAGCAATCCATTACAGAGACGAATAATAATACAGATACGAAATAGCTAAATATAAATATATCTATATGGAGGCACAAATGTCACACTGTTAAGATGAATCTAAGAGCATGTAACATTCAGTAGGCTTGTTTTCACGCACACACTTGTTTTATTTATTTTGTTCGTGGAGTTTTGAGTGTACATTTCAATTTATTCTAAAGTATTGACAACTTTTAAAATGGATTATAACTGGACAAGAAAGGTATGTGTTTTATGGTTTATTTTATTTTGTGAACTCTGCGATATACTATAATCAAAGAGTGTGAAATGCATCATATAGTTTGTGTAAATTTAGTTTGTAAATTTAGCATTGAAACAGTGTAGTGTGATTTACATCAAGATCGCCTCTGGTTCATTTAAAGGGACACACGGCAATCTTGATTTTTCAAAAACTCACGGCGTCCCGTTATTTTTTCTCGTAACTTGCATTTGTTCAGTCTTTAATATTAATTGTTAGAATAGTTCAAAGTAAATTGTTTTTACATATTATTGACTTTTGATAATATTGCACCAATAATATATTTAAAAATGTGTAGAATAATGAAGGAAATAGAATTCTCGACTTTTTATGTAAATATATGCAAGCAGTTTTAAAGTCAAAATGATACAGGATTAATCAATTGCTGCACTAATTGTAATGCATGATATAAAACTCAAGATTGCCATGTGTCCCTTTAAAGGGAATGTAGCGACACAGTCAAACGATCTTTATTATTGGGAGTTCTGAAAACTTTGAAAAAGATGTAACGATTATCTGTATGAACATAAATGTTATTTTCAGAATATGTTATTCATTTGCTTATAAATGTATATTCACGATGACGAGGGTGACCGTATCCTTGCGGCGCTTAATGCGTGATTTTATTCTGGCCGAATCAACATCGTATCCTAGATGTTTTTTCGACAAAATTCGTGAGGTAGGCCTTTGCTTTTATTGGATTTTGCTAGCCTATTAATATTCTTTTTTCAACTTAAGTTGTCTCACGGAACCCACAGATATGTTATTGTTAATTTCTGCTTTACATGATAAATAACACACACACGCAAACACACATACACACACTAATTCAAAGTCTTCTTGCCTATCTACAGTTGTAAACACATGACGTCAGAATTGACGAACAACGCTTATTAAACTTATTTGCAGTCTATATATAGAGAAGTTGATTTTTTTAAAACAAAAGTGCACAATGGTCAGGTCTTATATAATGGCGAAGTATTTAAAAAAATTAAATGTTGTTTTACGGCTCATAAACATAGTATACATGTAGCTTTTAGCTCTACTGATCAGAGATCAGAAGAGCTTATGCCGTGGTGCGGCGTCCGTCGTCCGTTTGTCCGTCTGTCCGTAAACTTTTTTTTGTAGCGACTTCCCCTCTGAAACTACTGAATGGATTTTCATGAAACTTTACAGAAATGTTGCCCATGAAGTCTAGTTGATCCTAGCAAAAATTCATGTTGATGTGAAATCAAAGATGGCCGCAAGATCTAAAAATAGGTTTATAAAAAACAAGTTTGTAGCGACTTCTTCATGAAAACTATAAGTGATATTGATATGGGACTTTTTCTAAAATGATCAGCATGACATGATGTTGGTCCTTGTCAAAAATCGTTTTGATTCAACGTTAAACATGGCTGCCAGAGGCCATCTTTGTTTACATACAGTTATATAGTAAAAACTTGTAGCGACTACTCCTTTGAAACTACTTGACAGATTTTCATGAAACTTTACATGAATATTGCTCTTAATGTCTTATTGATCTTAGCAAAATTTCAGATCGGCCAGAAATTCAAGATGGCCGCCACAGCTAAAAATAGATTTTTAAAAAAGAAGTTTGTAGCGACTACGTCTTGAAAAGTATAAGTGATATTGATATGGGACTTTTTGTAAAATGATCAGCATGACATGATGGTTATAAGAGCCAAACATTATTTTGATTCGACGTTAAACATGGCTGCCAGTGGCCATCTTTGTTTACATAGAGTTATATAATGAAAATTTGTAGCGACTACTCCTCTGAAACTACTTGACGGATTTTCATGAAACTTCACAGGAATGTTGCTCTTGATGTCTAATTGATCCTAGCAAAATTTCAGGTCCCCGGAAATTCAAGATGGCTGCCATGGCTAAAAATAGATTTTCAAAATACAAGTTTGTAGCGACTACTACTTGAAAACTATAAGTGATATTGATATTGGACTTTTTGTAAAATGATCAGCATGACATGATGTTGGTCCTTGTCAAAAATTGTTTTGATTCAACGTTAAACATGGCTGCCAGCAGCCATCTTTGTTTACATAGAGTTATATAGTAAAAACTTGTAGCGACTAATCCTTTGAAACTACTTGGCAGATTTTCATGAAACTTTACAGGAATGTTGCTCTTAATGTTTAATTGATCCTAGCAAAATTTCAGATCGGCCAGAAATTCAAGATGGCCACCACAGCTAAAATTAGATTTTTTAAAAAAGAAGCTTGTAGCGACTACGTCTTGAAAACTATAAGTGATATTGATATGGGACTTTTTGTAAAATGATCAGCATGACATGATGGTTATCAGAGTCAAACATTATTTTGATTCGACGTTAAACATGGCTGTCAGCGGCCATCTTTGTTTACATAGAGTTATATAATGAAAATTTGTAGCGACTATTCCTTTGAAACTACTTGACGGATTTTCATGAAACTTCACAGGAATGTTGCTCTTAATGTCTAATTGATCCTAGCAAAATTTCAGGTCGGCCGAAAATTCAAGATGGCCGCCACGGCTAAAAACAATTTTTCAAAAAACAAGTCTGTAGCGACTACTTCCTGAAATCAAAATCAATCAGTAGAGCTTCAAGGTCATTGACCTCTTGTTTTTAGAGACGCACAAAAACGTGGGAAGGACACAAAGGAATATCCGGGAACCAGCCCTTCTCTTACAAGTTTGCGATTAGAATCATATGGACCTTTTACATGTTCGGAGTATCCCTCCGATCATTTTATCATTTCTTCTTGAATTTCATCGTGAATTCTGATAGACTTTTTTGATCAAAGGGGAGAGAAACTCCATATGTTTTTCATCAAAGTCCACGCCTTGTATATATTCAAAATCACATAATACTTGCGTTTAGAACAAATGAGTCAGCTACATGAATACAAATCAATTTATTGATTGTTTGTTTTTAGAGTATCGCATCCTTTACAATATGGACACCGCATCTTTGTTTAAGCATTTGTTTAACGTAATGTATACACGCTTCTTCGCCTATGCATGTATAAATCTTCGGGTCGGAGTATGTTTTCTGTCGTAAATAAATTAACCATTGTATAGTATATGCCGATTAGCATCTATGTATATATTGTCTGGTGAATATAAGCAACATTAAACTAGACTGAACTCGATCTTTATACCCTCGCAAACGAAGTTTGAGAGTGGGTATATAGGAGTCACTGCAGCGGGCGGTCTGTTGGTCTGTTGGGCGGTCGGTCGGTGTGTTGAATCTTGTGGACCGAACTACTTCTACAGTTTTTCAGATATTGATTTGACACTTAATATACATGATGAACATGAAGTGTACATGTGCGTGACACAATTTTTGTTTAGCTCGGTGAATTCCATGTAGAGTTATTGCCCTTGCACTTAGTCAAAATTGCTATATTCAGCATATGCAATCTTGTAAAGCGAACTACTTCAACAGTTTTTAAGATATTAAATTGAAATTTTGTGTATATATATATACACTGAACAAAATTTCTAAGTATCAACTTTTGTATCTTAACTTATTTTTTTATTTTAAATATATTTTAGCATAGATATATGGTAAGTATTTTAGTTTGACCTATAGTTTGTAAAACATTTAGTTTAACTTACTTAAAGTTGTTGCAAACACTAATTGGGGAGCAGATCGAAAAGTCCTCTGGCGACTTTACAGATCTCTTATCAGATCCAAGCTGGACTACGGCTCGATAGTATATGGATCGACTCGCAAGTCGAACTTGCAGATGCTCGACCCTATACATAATCAAGGATTACGACTCGCCTTAGGTGCCTTTCGTACATCACCAGCCGAAAGTCTATATGTTGAAGCCAATGAACCATCACTGTCTCATAGACGAGACAAATTAGCTCTTCAATACGCCATTAAATTAAAGTCTAACCCTTCAAACCCAACTTTCGATAATGTTTTTAATCCTAGATGTGAACCTCTTTTTGATCGAAAACCGAAGGCCATTCCACTATTTGGTCTTCGTATTAAACCAAAATTAAGAGACACTGAAATCGACTTAAATTTGATTGCCAAGTACAAAGTACCACCAATTCCACCGTGGACTTTGGAAACTCCAACAATTATTTTTGATCTTTGTAATAATAACAAATCCAGTACAGACCCTACTGTCTTTCAAAGCAAATTTAATGAAATTAAATCGAAATACAGTGACTTTCAACATATCTACACAGATGGCTCTAAAGATGGAGATAAGGTAGCTGCAGCAGCTGTTCACAAACACAGCATAAAGAGCCGCCTGCCTGACAAGGCCTCTATCTTTTCAGCTGAAGTTAAGGCAATTGAACTTGCCTTAAATTATATTCAGGAATCTGATGATGACCATTTTGTATTTTTGTTTTCTGATTCCCTTTCATCTCTTCAAGCACTGGGTAATATAAAACATGATAACCCAGTTGTGCTTCAACTTTTAGAAAAGTACAATTCTCTTATAATTGATAATGTTATTATTTTTTGCTGGCTTCCCCTCCCCCCCCCCCCCCCCCCCCCCCCCCCCCCTCCCCCTACACACAAACACTGCCCGCCCGCATTCTACCACTGGGAATTCAATTTGTAAGTGAGTCATATATATAAACTTGCATGAGTTGAAAATGACGTAAAACACCATACAAACATCCGAAAACGACACACACCAGCGACTGAACCAAGTTAAACGATTAGTGACTGTTAAACGACTGATATACAGTCGCAACATTCAAAATTGTAATACTGGTTAACCCGTTTAAAACGCATTTAATTGTTTTTTAGTTTTAGGGAGAGGTAGTCTGGCAGTAGTCTAGATAAGAAAGTGGCGTACGAATGGACATATAGACAAGGGGTCTCAATATGCCCCCTCCCACCCTCCCACCCCTAAATGTGGTGGGTCATTACAATTTGATGATCGATCATTTTTGTGATTTACACTTTTGCAATAAGTTAAATCAACGCTTATTGCAAACTCAATAACTAAATATAAAGTCATAAAGTTTATCTTAACACCTTAAACAGGCGCATAGCCAGCCCTAAAATTTAACAGAAGCAAAGCTATTTTTGGAGGATATTTTTTGCCAATGATTATATATCAATGTTCAATGTTCAAGTGTTTATGTAAAGAATGTAACTTACCAAAAAGCAACCGAGATTACTCGAGGCAGTTGTCTCGGCGTGTCCAGCGAAGCTACGGGCTTGATTGAAAGTTGAAAATATCTATAATGCAAGAACATATAGCATTGGAAATAGTAAACCCCGCCCCACCCAACCCCAATTGTTCTACTGCTTGCATTTAAGCAAAAGAGCAATCGCCTACTCTTTGATATAATATGCCAACGCGTGTCAATCCGCAGTACAGATTTGTTTGACAGGCGGAAATGTGAACGGTGCAAGCACCGCCTCAATCCAGTTTGTTCATACAATCAAATATAGCTTTAACATGTATTTCCAGCATGGATACGTTCAAAAGGCGAGTTTTTACGTACTAACAACAATTTAGAATTTGGAGGTGATTTTCTTTGATGTGAGGCCGTGACTGCTAACTCTAACCAAAATTGCAATCAATGGTAACAATCATGCAAGTGAGCTGACTGTTAAAGCTACACAGTCTTTATATCAATCGATTTCTTCTTAGTAGGCGTGTCCTTATTTGTAATTTTGTGATCACCAGCTCAATGCACATCGTACCTATACACAGGTAACAGTAATTTTTACAGAAAAAAAGTTAGCCTCTTTCGGGACTCGAACATACGACCTTCTGATTTCAAGTCGGGTGCTCTATCCACTGAACTATAACGCTACTTGAGAAAATAGTATACTAACTACCATTTATTATGTGGCAAAATAACCTAACATATTTGAACGCAACTCAAGATGGATCAATATACATATAGTCCATCGTGTCGCACGTGTAAATTAACATTACTTGGTGTAATACTGTATGTTATCAATATGAAACTAATACTTCGCCTCAAAACAACCATATCTCGACTTGATATTTAGCGCTTAATGAGTTTGTGTGTGCGCGCTAGTTATTACGTAATGCATATTTAGTGTTAAAAATACTACCATATATATATAGCCGTGGTCTAGTGGTTCAGCGTACATCCTTCAAAACTTAAAAGTGCAAGGCTGTGGTTCAAATCCCGTTCCGCGCAGCTATTTTTTTATCACATGTGTTCTGAAGCCGTATATTTATTGATGTTAACTGTACGGTGGCTAAATAAAAATGTGACTTTTCGGGTGATTTGAAACTACTTCACATGGGTGATTTGAAACTACTTCACACGTGACTCATTCATATCATGAGTTATTACCAGTTAAAATAGGGACTGTGTTGCTTTAAAGTTCTCCTGCCATATTTTGTTTCATGAACATGTTTATGTTATTTAAATCGAAATCAATACACAACAATAGATATTTACAATTCACGCATTGCAATATCTGTGAAAAGCGAGAATAATATTTTATTTGATGACTTAGAAAACTTTGAACAGGTAAATTAATCCACAGGTAAATGTTATTTATCAATTATGTGGCAACAGTTGTGCAGCTATACAGTTCAGATTTACCTCATTTCCCCGTGCAATCACGCAGTGGTAAAAGTAGTATCTACGTCATGCAAATAATAGTTATTTTAACATACAACTTAATAGCGGTTTTACATATAATTATGTTTCTCTTCGGGACTATCAAGAAATGGTCAAATGATGATTAAGAGTTAAATGTGGTAATTGATAAAACTACAAAAAAGGTGGCCAATCATCTTTAAGTATGCCGACGTTTTGTTTTAACTTTATATAAGGACGTATGAACTAAGTATTTCATAGTATAAAGCTTTGCACTGTAATTAGGTGAACCTATTTTTTTTCTTTCTCTTTCAGCGTTTCACAGTCTTGGTCAGCGTACTTCTAGCGGCTTTAGCAGGCATATATTTAATCATGTTTG
>JAWPHD010016732.1:0-48298 GCA_037043455.1 Cyrtodaria siliqua
CCACTAACCAGTCTTCCAGATGAAACTTAAAATCGAAGTCCCCTCAAACATTCAGTTAATAAATAGTCCACACTCCTTTGTGCCTGTACCTTTAGGATGTCCTATGGGTTAAATGGCAGAGGGACTATAACCCTTAGAAATAGCACACACGCATGCGATTTAGATTTTTGGTTCGACAGATATTTTTTATTTGCAAGTACACATGACAGAAAATTAAACAACAAATATGCAACAGAAGAAACTAAGGCATATTTTCAAAGAGTCGAATAATGCCAATCCGTAGAGGCTTTTTATAGTTGACAGTACTTGTAGAATAAATGATTACAACTTGCCATGTGTCAAGTTTATTTTCTAGGTCATTGCATATGCCATTCATTTGTTTGAACATTAATTATAAGTTGCCAATTTGCATGAATTTGTACCATTTACATCAACTGAACAAATATAATTATTTACAACCTAAAAACACAATGATCTCTGTTTATAGTTTATTTAATATGCATCTCTAATTTCATCCTTTGTAATCATCAATAAACAAACAGATATATGTCCGACTTGGGATTGCCGCTCATTATACAAATTAATCAATTATTTCCTGTGTTGGGTAGATCCTCCAATACCCCTCAGTACTGGGTGCATTGTGGCATTGTGTAAAAGTGTCATGCATGGAAATATTATTGATTAGCTAATTGAGTTTGTGTTATAGTGGAAATTATTGAAAGTCTGGATAGAGATTGTGTACAATTTGTTGGAATGAGCTCAGTATTTAAAATGTTTTCATTGAAATTTTACTAGAAGAAAAAAACCTTAATATTGATGAATGCATTTGCAGACGGTCTTTCAAGCGTCAGTTTTCCTTTAACTTAAAGGCATGTGCAGAGCAGGTGTTGAAGTTTATTGCTGTCCAAGTTCGATATTTAAACGTTGCTACTAGACTATCAGAAGGAACTTAAATGTGCATATATTCGGAGTGTCGTTGTACTAGAGGATTTTTCTGTGGACTAAATCTAATGTGTGGATTATAAACATACATTGTGTATGAGTGCAGTTTTAAAGGGTCACACAACATTCTGGCTTTGAAATCAGAACCTCAAATGTTCAGTGAAGTGTAGTATTGACTTTAAAATGTATGCATTTGAATAACTGGAAAAGTAATTAATTTGAAGATTTTCAAATTGTCTAATTTGGACTGTTTTTTCTTTGAATTAAGGCCCCATGTGGTTCCCAGGCAAAGAATAGGGCCACTGCTGATCCCGTTAGAGGCAGATGGGTAGAACCCCACAAATTCAAGTTCATTTTATCTTTTTTTTTCATGCTCAATAAAGCTCTTCATCATGACCCCTGCATTGTTTCAGGTGCCATCTCGCTCAGATCACTAGAGCAGTGGCAGAAAAACAATAAACTTGGCTCCAGCGTAAATGGAGTGTCTACAATAGAATTTGCAGCAACTCTGCAGTTCTGCAGGTGAGAAGGTTCTAGGCCCATTCTCCATATTTGATCTCAGTGTAAATGGAGGATGAGCCTGGCATGTTCATTCCTGTTAGCCGCCTATATATATAACCTTTCATGTGTTGGGGCACCTAACAACCCAATTCAATTCATTTGAATTAAGACCATTCTATTTATGTGACAAAGGGGTGTTTTGGGGAAATGTCTAATCAGCAACTTGACATTGTAAACCCTGATCAGCCTGCAAGTAGCAAAAGGCTATTATAGTCGTGCTTAGCGGGTTATGGGTTAATAATGATTTTCACAATGCCGTGAGTTTTTAAATAATCAAGATTGCCATATGTCCCTTTAAAAAAAGCACTGTGTGTGTGTGAGTAGTTTTAATACTTATTGTCTTTGCACCATTGAATGGCAGTCAGTCTGAACTACCTAACTTTAACTTTTGGCCTGCTATATAAATATAATGGACCTTTTCTTCTTTAAATTTGTACCATTCTATTTACACTACAAAGGGGTGTTTTGGTGGAAAAATTACTGATGAGCAGCAAACCGTGCAAAACCTGGTTGCATATATCATTGTATGCACAGAACTAAATAGTGTGACGTACATTTCAGGACTACAACAACATACTACATGACCTGAGTGACCTGCAGCGGGAAGACCGGGAGAGACGACTCAGGATTGTCCATAGTATACCTGTAAGTTACTTAATAGATTAAAGTATTGTTTAAAATAAAATTGGTGTTTGACAACAATTGCAAAAACAGGCAAGTACTGGTATGCAAGTAGTATCCGAACAGCCATAGTATCCGAATTTCCGTAAACAAACAATGTTCGTAGCTCTTCAATAGAAAAAATCAATTTAGTTTAATGAAATGATACATCATCAGAAGAAGAATCGTTGTATACGAAAAAGTAAATATGCACCGAAATATAAATTATTTTCTTCCCAGCACTAATTTCCCTGCAAATGTGCAAGTGGGGAAGTCTCACGCTAACCACTCATGCGCAGTTATGTGTTTTTAATTGTGCTCCAATATTTAAACAATGTTTATATAACCTGTAGGCCAAAAATATTGGAAAAATACAATAATGGAGTAAAATATTGATCCGTCAAATATGATTATAATGCAGTAGCGGACATTTTCAATATACGTAATTGAGACAACTCTTGTTAATATATTAGGTCATAAGTGGGATGTGTTGTCTTTCTTACGGAATGGGCGTCCAGTAGGGTTAATGAACATAAATGTATCCGTTTTTTTTAGCAATTCGGCTACTACTTCTGTACCGTTGTCGTTCAGAGCTTATTGGTTACCCTTTTGAGGGCTCCTATTAAGAGTGCGTGCGCGAGCTTGTAATCAGATGTTGACATTTTTAACAACGAAGTGAACTTAACTTTACTCTATAAGTTGTTTTTGTTTGAATAATATCAAATAACAACAAACAGTACAGTAAACACTATTTTCTGTTCGGCTGCTACTAGCAAACCAGTATACAGTTTATACAAATTTCTGTTCATGACCAAGTTGTTGTTGTGTTGATATAATAGTGAATTGGAGAACCCGTGGATGCCCAACAGGGCGACCTGTATCCTTCCCACAAACTGTGTGCAATCCAAGCTTCAGACTGGGGTTCCATCTGTAGGTGCGGGCTGGTGAATGACTGCTCTGCTTGGATGTTTTTGTATATCCCACCTCAGTGGTTGCAGATTGTTTAAAGCAAAGTGATAAAAGTGAAAACTTTCTCATTGGGATTGTATGATTATGTATGCATATTTGATTAAAACCTGGGAAAAACATTTTATGGAATTTTTAAAAAGCATTTGTCATAAAAAATTGTATTGGCCTGTGATAAAATATTTACTATTATTTACTTTCAACCTGCATCCAACCTGATAATATTATATGATTCAACATGGTACCAGAATGAGATAGCAACCAGTAACAAGTTTGTCCTCTTCTACAGAAACAAGTGTTTGAGCCCCCCAACTTCCGCATGGAGGATCGTGAAGACAAGCAACGACAGCTGGAACAGGAGTTTGAGGACATGTACATGGCAGGCACAGGTAACGTAGGGTATACTGCATAATCATTGAATCAGATTTGTCTTCTAATTTGTACATGGTTAATACGGAAACTAATAATAGATGTCTAGCAGTGAGGTCACTGCATGTTTATCAGAAACATGAACATCTAATAACCATTGGAATTTTGTCGTACATTTACCATCCTGAAGGGAAAAAAAAGAAGTTTTTTTTGCATCTATCATTGTATGAAGAATGTGTAAATGTTCCAGTACATAGGCTGAGTGAAGCCCAAAGGGAGTTTGGAAGGTTCACTTCCTTGTCCACTTCATATTCTTATTTATTGTGAATTTGATGCATTCAAGATAATACAGTTCATGTTCTTATTGATATTTTACGTACACGTGTGCACATTGTAAAACCACAAATTCAAATGTGTTTAAAGGTTTTCCTCCAGTGTTTCTGTAGGCATTTTCTTTGTAGAACAACAAAAACATAACACACACAATCAATTTTGTACAAATTTGTAAAATGCACCAAATTATGTTTGTACCAATTCATCTAATACAGAAGCGTAGTTTCAGTTTGTTCTGTAATATAGTACCCTTAAAATCACAATGAAGTCTCCAACTTCAGACCATATGGGAGATATATGTCTGGCCCTGGACCCACAGCCAGCGTCTATGACCCCTTCAAGGGAGGGAACCCTGGATGTGACGGACATGGACATAGAGAGCCCTCTTCAAGAGCCCACCTTACCGCACGTGCCACCCGTGCTACGAGACATGACAAACATGCCTAAACCTAAATCTCCCGGCAAGAAACCTGGTATGTTTTGGAATATCCTTGGCTCAGGGATTATTTTTTTTCAGCCAATTTTTTTTTTACTTTTGAAGAATGAAAATTTATAATTTATTATATAATTATTATAATTATTATAATTTATAATTTATATAATTTTCTTTTCTTAGAAGTCATTGCTTTGACTTGATTTACTGCAAACACATTGTTACAGTTTCTGAAACTATAAACAAATTTTGAACAGTGTTCTCTAATAAGTTATGGATATTTGGTACACGTATACAGCTCTATGTTTGAAAAAAGTCAAGTATCAAGTGTGTAAACTCTATTTTTAACATGTATTAATATTCAGTACTTCGTGAAAAAAACGACACTTTCAGAACAAAGGATAAGGTATGATAAGAGAGTATTTTTGCCCCACAAATTTCAAAATATAAAAATAAATATATTACTATAATTCATTGTGCATGTTGAAGTAAATAGATCATATTTGATCTATTCTGTGCTCTGTATTTCCAGGACCAAAAATTGACATAAAACCGGTGAAAATGAACATAAATGTAATTTTTTTGATAGAAAGGTCTTTGTTTGTAAGGCTCTTAAACTCATTTAGTGCCTTCAAACTTACTTTTAATGACATTTATTAATGATTCAGTCAGTTTATAGATAAACAGATATTCAAATTTTGTGCAATGAAAACTTCAATATTTGAAGCCTATTTTCCCCTTTATCATACCTAGTCATTTCTTTAATTGTAAAAGTATACATTATGTTTCCCCTGTTTCAGAGAAAGTGTTACGTGGCCTGATGGACCGTATAAAGTCTCAGCGTGAAGAGTGGATGACCTCCCATTCCATGTTAGAGGTCGGGGAGGGCAGTCAACGCCAACAACAACAACAACAACAACGATACATTGATGACCAGAGTAGTGGTAGGATATGGCTTTTGAATGATATATAATTATGTTGTTAGAGTGGCATGCCTATCTACAATGTGAAGACCCTTTTGATGTGTGGATTTGAATTCTGCTTGTTATTCTGCTCGTGACAGTATGTCTGGAAAGATATTTCATCTTTCATTTCTTCAGCGGTTGCGTAAATTGTTATAGAAATGTATTCACGGTGACGTAAAATTGTTACCATTTAGAAATTATACTTTGTATTTGATATATTTGACGAAATTTACTAATTTCATTTATAATTTACTAGTTTCAATTTACATGCTGATAATGTATCGCTACATGAGAATGATGCTTGTTGAATTAGTTATTGTTAGCATAATTATAAAAATCTTGAATCTTTAGACTAATACACAATTGATCTGTTTCCAAGCATGGCAAAACAAAATACTATAAAAGACCTTTATATAAACTTTGGCTACCTCAGGAGGCCAGTTCCAACCACTTGTTCCAGATGACTCACCAATGGCTCCAGGTCAGCAGTTTTCTCCCCCAGAAAAGTTACCAAGAGTACAGTCCCCTGTTGCAGCTCCCCATGTACATATGGATAGACAGGCGGCCATGCCACCCGGAGTGTTTGCAGATCAGCTGAGAGCTGTAAATGGGAGACAACAGACAAATGTACAGGTTTGTGGCAGAAAATTTTATAGAAGTCATTTCTGAGCAGGGTTTTTAATTGAACTAATTTATGGATTGAAAATAAGTGGTGGCCTGGCCGATATCAGGATTGAAAATGAGTGGTGGCCTGGCCGATATCAGGATTGAAAATGAGTGGTAGCCTGGCCGATATCAGGATTGAAAATGAGTGGTAGCCTGGCCGATATCAGGATTGACAATGAGTGGTGGCCTGGCCGATATCAGGATTGAAAATGAGTGGAGGCCTGGCCGATATCAGGATTGAAAATGAGTGGTGGCTTGGCCGATTTCAGGATTGAAAATGAGTGGTGGCCTGGCCGATATCAGGATTGAAAATGAGTGGTGGCCTGGCCGATATCAGGATTGAAAATGAGTGGTGGCCTGGCCGATATCAGGATTGAAAATGAGTGGTGGCCTGGCCGATATCAGGATTGAAAATGAGTGGTGGCCTGGCAGATATCAGGATTGAAAATGAGTGGTGGCCTGGCCGATATCAGGATTGAAAATGAGTGGTAGCCTGGCCGATATGAACAGGACTCCCCATTTATGCTTAAGTGCAAGTTGTTTATAACTAAGTTAACTTTGTACAGTGCTTTATGACTAGAAGTGACTTTCAACCCTTTTGTGTTTGTGGTGTCGTTTGCATTTATTATTACTTTTGCCTTCTTGTTTGTCTGTTTGCGTGTTTGTTTCTGTGTTTTGTGGTTGACTGTCCTCCTTGAATGCTACTTTCCCTGTCCAACCTTTTTATATTTCTTTACACTACAATGTAGATGACTCCCTCTAGTTGTTAGGGGATGACTAAAAACAAATTATTACTTTAATTTATTGTTTAGATATATAAGCTAATGATTGCTGTGGGTGATAGAGAACTGAAAACCAATATACATAACTGTCAAGGTCCAATGGAGGTCATTAGTGAGATGGTGGTTCCAAAGGGCAGTTGTCCCTTGGTAAGGGTGTCAGGAGTGAAGCCCGCCTGAAACCTGAATGGTGTGAGGTTGAATTTCAACCTGATGTATACCCGTAGTACTATTCATATGGTCCTACATTTTTCATATAGGCCAAGTTACTTGATAATTATTGAACTTATTTTAAAACACGTCTAAGGGACATTTTGATGTCACATAAACGTAATGTTGTGACTTAATTTCGGTATAAAAGAAACAATTGGGCGAACTTCCTGGTTTGACATGGTACTGGGCTGACCATTTTGGGTGATTTTCAGGTTGCGTGAGAACTTAGAATGTATGCGTGTTAGCGTGATGTAACACAAACATGCGTGTGTGAAACTTGACAGGTATGAATATATGCTGTGGAACTAATTTGAAAATACTCTGACACAGGTTTTGGTGGTATAAGACAAGGATAGGAAATACATCTATACTGTTATTACTTCTAGCTGCAGCCAGACCCAGGCCAGAATGGGAGTGTCCCGACAGAACTACAGCAGGTCGAGATGGCTGAGATTCTCAAACAACAGGAACTGATATTGTAAGTGGAGTCTGACAGTCATTAATCTTAACAGTATGCTGAATGGATAATTGTTTGCGCCTGCCGTTAACTGTCACATCTGACTGCTCATGATCAATAACTACATACAATTAACCTGTGCAGTATCTGCAGACTGGTTATCGACTCACATGCATTAAAGCATTTTCTCATGAATTCAGACTGCAAACATTATTTATAACCCTTCTGAGAAGATTGCTGCTAGTATTTATTTCATATCTATCGATGAAAGATCGGGGGTTTTCAATTCCTAATCGCTGTTGTTAATAACTAACTCTAAAGACAAAAATAGATGTTAGTGAGTTAATTCATCCCAGCAGCCAAATAATATCTAATTGAAGATTTATTATTTTGTCAGTTTAAACTATCTGTGTTTAGTAGGAAGTTATACATTCAATTATTTTTTTCTGCAGGGAGCAGAAGAGGGAGTTGGAGCTAAAGCTTCAGCAGCTTACATATGAGCAGCAGAAGATCAGCATGTCAGCTAGACCGCCTCAGTCTATACAGCAGTCCGGCATACCACAACATCCGGTCTCTGCCCAGCAAGTTTTCTCCCAGCTACCATCATCCATCCAACAAGTTCCTACCCAGCTACCATCATCTGTTCAAGTTCCTACACAGCTTCCATCATCCGTCCAACAGCAGTTTATCAGCAGTATGTCTTCGTCAGGAATGTCCCAGCATCCCATGAACTCCATCCCACCCACACACACAACCAATTCTGCGTCCATGGCAACCTCACAGGGTTATGGTGGTCATCAAAGCTACATGCCAAGTTACCAAACACGACCTGCCTACCAACCGCCATCCGCTGTCCTGACAACAGATCAGCTAATGGCTCCCCCGGCATATCCAGGGCAACAACAACCGCAGTTAAATGGTTACCATGGTCCCAGTATGTCTGCACCACAGACTGGCTACCCATCAAATGTTTCCATGGCAACTTACGTGCCAGCAGGCGGTTTTCACATAGCAACAAGTTCACAAGGTCAAGCGGTTGCTTATCCTGATCATATTCCACCATCGTCCTTGACAACCGCAGGCCATACCGACCAGCTCACAAAGGTCAAAGAATACCAGCAGTATTTGCTGGCAAAACATGAACAAAGTAAGAAAGTATTGGAGGAAACAAAGGAAGAAATTAAAAGAAGACGGGAAAATTTATTACAGCGATACCCAAAGTTGGATCTGTCCAGACTGGAAGATCTTGGTGCCAAGTATCTGGATAACCAAACCGGTGTTTCCATGACGCAGGAGCATGCTCCACCACAGGCAACGGTTGCTAGGAGTCAAGGTCAGTCAGTGCCTGTGACCTCCTTGTTGGCTTCTCTCGCTGCCCATCCCTACTATGCTGCCAATTTGTCACAACCTGGAGCAGCCTCGAAACCTAGCTTGGTCTCGGCACCTCCAGGGTCAACCATCACTGTTGGGTCCATGCAGTCTAACGGTCTCCTGGCACATCCCGATATCAACCTGGATACAAACTTACGAAAAAACAAGTATGACCAGATAAGGAAATCTCTACCTTTTGATGCAGACGAGTCCTTGCAGATGCAGACGCCAGTGAGAATGTATGAGGCATATTCCCAGAAGAATTTGGACACAACATCTGGCACCGAGGTGACAGAAACAGACACGTCTTCGTTAACAGAGAGAGGTAGTCCCGCCCTGCGACCGGCCACATGGCAACCACAGCAACCAGCTAAGAGATCTATGCAGCAGTACACACCAGAGAAAGATACAACGACGGAAGAATCTGAGATGGACACGACATCGTCAGGAAGTTTCTTGTTAGAAAGGGAGGATGTGTCTACAGCGAGACAGGACGAGCTGTACCGACAACTGGCGGAGATTCAGCATCAGAAGGAGGAGATTATCGCGAGACATCAGGTGAGAGATATGGTCAGAGATACCTGACAGGTGAGAGATATGGTCAGAGATACCTGACAGGTGAGAGATATAGTGATAGATACCTGACAGGTGAGAGATATGGTCATAGATACCTGACAGGTGACCAATAGGTCATAGATACCTGACTGGTAAGAGATATGGTCATAGATACCTGCCAGGTGAGAGATATGGTCAGAGATACCTGACAGGTGAGAGATATGGTCAGAGATACCTGACAGGTGAGAGATATGGTCATAGCAACCTGACAGGTGAGAGATATGGTCATAGATGCATGACAGGTGAGAGATATGGTCAGAGATACCTGACAGGTGAGAGATATGGTCAGAGATACCTGACAGGTGAGAGGTATGGTCATAGATACCCGACAGTTGAGAGATATGGTCAGAGATACCCGACAGGTGAGAGATATGGTCATAGATACCTGACAAGTGAGAGATATGGTCAGAGATACCTGACAGGTGAGAGATATGGTCATAGATACGTGACAGGTGAGAGATATGGTCAGAGATACCTTCCGGTGAGAGATATGGTCATAGCAACCTGACAGGTGAGAGATATGGTCATAGATACATGACAGGTGAGAGATATGGTCAGAGATACCTGACAGGTGAGAGATATGGTCAGAGATACCCGACAGGTGAGAGATATGGTCATAGATACCTGACAGGTGAGAGATATGGTCAGAGATACCTGACAGGTGAGAGATATGGTCATAGATACGTGACAGGTGAGAGATATAATCAGAGATACCTGACAGGTGAGAGATATGGTCATAGATATCTGACAGGTGAGAGATATAGTCAGAGATACCTGACAGGTGAGAGATATGGTGAGAGATACCTGACAGGTGAGAGATATGGTCAGAGATACCTGACAGGTGGGAGAAATGGTCATAGATACCTGACAGGTGAGAGATATGGTCAGAGATACCTGACAAAGGGTATTAGGATTTTGGTTGACCGTCTTGATGATTTAATGCTCCTAAACAGTCAGTCTCGACGTGAAGGTCTTAGTCATCCAGATGGTTAATCAAAATCTGATATTTGGTGACTGTTGAAACTAAATTTTCCCTATCTACCTTTTAACATTTTGTACTAAGATACAGTCTAAACAACATAAAGCACGTAAAAACAAAAATCAACACCGTCTAATAGAGTATTTACCAACTATGTATGATCTTCAAAACTTACGTCCTGAATAAAGAAACTACATGGGTCTGCTGCAATTTCAAAGAAGTTAATCATTTCCGAAATTAATTTGCGTAAGAAGAGTTTTCTTCTTTTATTCAGTAATGTATTGGTTATACTTTGTGTGTTGATGTAGTAATCCTGTATTTTCCCGCCATTTCAGATGGGTCAGCAGAGGTTACAGGGAAAGGAGGAGGATTTGAAAGCCAAGCTGGCGAGTTACACCCCGGAGGATCTCGGTCAGCAGCTACGGGACAGTCACAGACAGAGAGAGGTAGGTGTACAAACTGAGTTTTATTCACTGCCATCCTCTTCTATAGGACTTTCTCGCCTCTGACCGCTGCGGGTTCGAATCCCACTGGGAGCTTGACTTGTCGATTCTTGCGAAGGCGAGAGGTATACAATACTGGTTCTACCCAGGAAAAATGTGGTCTGCCTCTACCACAAATTGTATCGACCAGCATATATGGTCTCACATGTGCTAAAGATGACGTAAAACACCATTCAAACTAATCTATAGCAAATAGTGGGAACGTAGAGAGAATAGATGCCCCATTAGGTCCGGTTTCCTGTAAGCCTTAGTACATTTTTACAAAATTCGACTTTTGACTGGCATATTTACCTGTTGGGCTCTTGGTAACCAGATTTTCTAACTGGAAATCAGTGGGTGAGCTTTTTCTTTAGAATGGCATATTTCATTGGCATTGAATGATTTTATGTCTGGACAGTTGTTATATGAACAATAGCTTTCAAAAAGTCCCATATTCTATCACGACTTTATTCTATCTTTACTACATTGTCAAGGTCAAAGAAAAACCCAGTATTCGTGAATTTCCGTGTTAGTTCTTTCTGTTTGTTTTACAATTTTATTAGAATTATCTTAGAAATATATTTACTGTTCGCAGTTCCTATGCACAGTTAATATAATGACCCTACCAAGCAGTTTAAGATGCTTTTTATCACAGAACATTACAGTCAGATGTGTAAAAAATAATAATATGAACATAAAACCGTCGCAACGTCAGACTAACATTAGCGCCAAAACGCCATGTGACATCAAATCATTTCAAAAACAGTATTCTCACTCGTGGTTGAGAAAAAAAATAATACTGTTTTGGGAGCTAACTCAATGAAATAGTTGCATCTTCCACTGAAATTTTTTATTTTTTATTTTTATTTTATGCTTTCTTCAGTGTTTTTGTGTCTATTTCACATTTGTATTCTCCACTGGTAGCCCCAATTTATAACCGCTTCACTACAAATCACTAGTTAATACACGACATAAAATAGTTCTGAAACTGTTTATTTCAGTAACAATATTTTCCGTGAAATAAGAAAATTTATTTAAAAAGTTATAAAATATATAGTTATCACTTCAAACATCCAACTATCAGCATGAACATGATTCAACATTATATTGTTAAGGCCAGTCATCTGTTAAGGGAGGTAATCACTATAGAAAAAAGTAGTTCCAAAAACTGTGAAATTTATTTATGGTAATTTCACTGTTTGAAAACAGTGGATTACCACTTTTATTTCACTGAGAAAATTATATAAATCACTGGAAAGCATAAAATAAAGTAGGTTTATGACTTAGATCGGTATGAATTTGTCATAAAATAAAATAGTTTTAGTTAACAAAAACTGCGTAGTGTTACAGATCAAATGCATTGTTTGCCCAACCAATCAAAACCGTTCCAGGTTGTATACACATGTGAACATACAATAGAATATGAAACGGGTATTCGACATGACTAAGAATGACAGTAATGGGATAAATAGATACATCAGCCCTACCAAACACTAACATCTGCAAACGTTATCAAGGATAGGAGTCAGGATTGTGATCTATAGTTTTTTGCATCTATCACAGGTACAGCAGCCACAACCCACTGTCCAGAAAGTCTTTCCAACTCAAAATGGCCACCACCCTTCCAACCTGTCCACCATCGCCGAGGTGGATACACCGCGGCCCTCAGACTCCGGACGACTGAGCACATCGTCTAGTGAGGGTGGAAGTGGGTCCCAGCACTCTAAACGGTCTCTGGACTACACCCAACAGTACCAGCCACGTGCAGCTCTTGCAGCACCCATCACTGAGGAACGGGAGGATGTAGAAACGCAGATGCAGAATGATGCTAGAACCAGAGGTAGGGTAATCTTTTAAGGGAGTCGTGGGTAGGAAGGGGCGGGGGTGGAATGGGGGTGTGGGTGTGGAATATATTCCATTACTTAAGCTAAGGGTGCAATGAACAAGGGAGCATAGGAAGAACATATTGTTGGATAGGAAATTCGTTTCTGCATACGATAGTATATGGTGTGTGTGTAATTGAGATTGTTTTGAACGTCTGCTTGATCTCTGAAAAAGAACACCACAATTTCCCATTCATGTCCTTTATAGACAATTATAATAATAGAAGGAAACAAACTATGCAATTTCGAGTGGTTTGGACAAGTTTTATATTTGTTACCAAACCCCAACTCCAAAATGTGTAAAAAATGAGATTTACCTGAAATGTCCAAAACATATTTTGTATTGAATCTTCTTATACCAACTGTTTAGAAATGATGAAGAAAATTAACTTTAGAAGACTTTAGAAGTTATGCACTTTTTATGCACATTTTAAAATGTCTGATATTTGACGGAGAGAAATTTATGGACCCACCTAAATATAGGTTCAGCCCAGAATGGCTTTAGCAGGTTTGACTGAGACTTTTATTGAGAAATTCTGGGTTTGTCTGCACAGATAAACACTACTAAAATTTCAAAAAAGAAAATATTAAAACAGGAATAGATTTCCTGAGAAAATAGTTAGGATATTTTGTTTGAATGCTAATATTAGATAACTGCAAAATTTAAAAAGTGCATACAGTAGTGATGTTGTTATGCATATTTGTGTGTCGCATGGTTAGCATGGCAGACACTTAGGGATCACTTTGTCATCACTTTGTCGTCCTCTGTCACAATTTAACCGGCAACCTAACTTTGGCTATAACTTGAAAAGTGTTTGACTTATGTTCATAAAACTTCACACATCTTCATCTTACCTGAAGAAGTGTTGTCACACATGTCCAGTAACTCTGACTTTCATTTTGGCAGTTTTTAAAAAACTTTAACCTGCAATCTACATGTAACCTGGCTCATAATTGCGCAAAATATTGACCTATGGTCATAAAACTATTTACAGTTCTTCTTCATCAATTATTCAATGCCTTTGACATGTCCAATAACTCTGACTTTCATTTCAGCTGAATTATGCCCCTTTTCATAAAACTTTAACCTGCAACCTAACCTAGCTAGTAACAGGCGACACAAATGTTCTGTGGAACACCCTTCTAGTTATGTACTGATGTTAGAATTATCCCCCTTTCTGAGTAGCTTATGTGATAGTCCAGGAGAATTTTGAGCAACTATGAAAACTACAAAATGTGGTACCTCTACAACAGGTGCTCTGGTGTACTAATAAAAGCAGGTTAAACTTATGCCTAATGCACAGCCTAAGGGACTCGCCACTAGGTGAAATATGGTGGAAGGACTTTAACCTTTCGAATAACAATAAGTAACAGGTGTTAATTGGTTATGTTCACATATAAGCAGATTAAACTGTTACAACAACTACTGTGTTAATTGTGGAGCCTACATAAGCAGGTTAAACTGTATCTTAATTGAGATGCCTATATAAAGTTAATCTGCTGTGACAGGTTCTGTGTTATTGGAGGTGCATAAATAAACTGGTTGAACAGTAGCAGCAGGTGCTGTGTTAATTGAGGTGCCTTCATAAGCAGGTTAAACTAAACTGTTACAACTGGTGCTCTGTTAATTGAGGTTTCTATATAAGCAGGTTAAATGATTTTTTTACAATTGTGCTCTGTTAATTGAGGTGCCTATACAAGCAGTTAAACTGCAGCAACTGGTGCTCTGTTAATTGAGGTGCCTATACAAGCAGTTAAACTGCAGCAACTGGTGCTCTGTTAATTGAGGTGCCTATATAAGCAGGTTAAACTGTAGCAATTGGTGCTCTGTTAATTGAGGTGCCTATATAAGCAGGTTAAACTGTTACAACTGGTGCTCTGTTAATTGAGGTGCATACATAAGCAGGTTAAAATGTAGCAACTGGTCGGTCAATAGCTGTTCATAACTAATGTTTGTGTTTATATGCCATAGTGAGTTGGGTCTTGTGGTGCTCTGTTAATTGAGGTGCATACATAAGCAAGTTAAACTGTGCAATGGGTGCTCTGTTAATTGAGATGCATATATAAGCAGGTTAAACTGTAGCAATGGGTGCTCTGTTAATTGAGGTGCATATATAAGCAGGTTAAACTGTAGCAACTGGTGCTCTGTTAATTGAGGTGCATATATACGTCAAACTGCAATAACAGGTGCTCTGTTAATCGAGGTGCTTACATAAGCAAGTGTAGCAATTGGTGCTCTGTTAATTGAGGTGCCTATATAAGTAGGTTAAATTGTTACAACTGGTGCTCTGTTAATTGAGGTGCATACATAAGCAGGTTAAAATGTAGCAACTGGTCGGTCAATAGCTGTTCATAACTAATGTTTGTGTTTATATGCCATAGCGAGTTGGGTCTTGTGGTGCTCTGTTAATTGAGGTGCATACATAAGCAAGTTAAACTGTGCAATGGGTGCTCTGTTAATTGAGATGCATATATAAGCAGGTTAAACTGTAGCAATGGGTGCTCTGTTAATTGAGGTGCATATATAAGCAGGTTAAACTGTAGCAACTGGTGCTCTGTTAATTGAGGTGCATATATACGTCAAACTGCAATAACAGGTGCTCTGTTAATCGAGGTGCTTACATAAGCAAGTTAAACCAACAGCTGCCCTGTTAATTGAGGTGCATACATGTATATAAGTAGATTAAACTGCAGCAATAAGTGCTGTGCTAATTGAGGTGCCTACATAAGCAAGTTCAACCAACAGCTGCTCTGTTAATTGAGGTATATATAAGTAGATTAAACTGCAGCAACACATGCTCTGTTAATTGTGGTGCCCTATATAAGCAGGCTAACTTGCAGCAGCAAGTGCTCTGTTGAGGTGCATATATTATAATTAGATACAATTGCAGCCACAAGTGCTCTGTTAATTGAGGTGCCAACATAAGCAGGTTAAACTGCAGCAACAAGTGCTCTGTTAACTGAGGTATTTAGATGTTGATGTGCATACATTATAAGTAGATTAAATTGCAGCAACAAGTGCTCTGTTAATTGTTGTGCCTACATAAGCATGTTAAACTGCAGGAACAAGTGCTCTGTTAATTGAGGTGCCAACATAAGCAGGCTAAACTGCAGCATCAAGTGCTATGTTAATTGAGGTGCCCACATAAGCAGGCTAAACTGCAGCAACAGCTGCTCTGTTAATTGAGGTATATATAAGTAGATTAAACTGCAATAACAAGTGCTCTGTTAATCGAGGTGCCTACATAAGCAAGTTAAACCAAAAGTTGCTCTGTTAATTGAGGTGCATATATAAGTAGATTAAACTGCAGCAACTCATGCTTTGTTAATTGTGGTGCCCTATATAAGCAGGCTAAACTGCAGCAACAAGTGCTCTGTTAATTGAGGTGTTGAGGTGCATATATTATAATTAGATAAAATTGCAGCAACAAGTGCTCTATTAATTGAGGTGCCAATATAAGCAGGTTAAACTGCAGCAACAAGTGCTCTGTTAATTGAGGTATTGAGGTGTTGAGGTGTTGATATGCATATATTATAAGTGCTCTGTTAATTGTTGTGCCTACATAAGCATGTTAAACTGCAGGAACAAGTGCTCTGTTAATTGAGGTGCCAACATAAGCAGGCTAAACAGCAGAAACAAGTGCTCTGTTAATTGAGGTATATATAAGTAGATTAAACTGCAATAACAAGTGCTCTGTTAATCGAGGTGCCTACATAAGCAAGTTAAACCAACAGCTGCTCTGTTAATTGAGGTGCATATATAAGTAGATTAAACTGCAGCAACACATGCTCTGTTAATTGTGGTAACCTATATAAGCAGGCTAAACTGCAGCAACAAGTGCTCTGTTAATTGAGGTGTTGAGGTGCATAAATTATAATTAAATAAAATTGCAGCAACAAGTGCTCTGTTAATTAAGGTGCCAATATAACAGGTTAAACTGCAGCAACAAGTGCTCTGTTAATTGAGGTGTTGAGGTGTTGATGTGCATATATTATAAGTGCTCTGTTAATTGTTGTGCCTACATCAACAAGCACATTAAAATGCAGCAACAAGTGCTCTGTTAATTGAGGTGCCAACATAAGCAGGCTAAACAGCAGCAACAGTGCTCTGTTAATTGAGGGGCATACTTAAGCAGGTTGTACTCCAATGTTACAATGCATGGGTTCGCTTCCTGCTGGAGGCATGTCTGGTGGGAAACTTCATCCTTTACCTCATCTCCTCCTGAGGTCGCTGTCAATATAACCCAGTATGATGTGTTAATGGGAAGAAAACTTCATTTCATTCTTTTCTGATGAATGACTTTAACCCTTAACCCGCTTAGCACGATTATAATAGCCTTTGCATCCATTGTAAACCCAGATCGAGTAACTCGCAGGCTGATCAATGTCTGGCTGCTGATCAGTCATTTCCCCCAAAACACCCCTTTGTCACATAAATGGAATTGTCTTAATTCAAAGAAAGAACAGTCCATTATATATATGTAGCGGGTTAAGGGTTAAGAGGATTACCCGTAAATTAATCATAAGTAACAATTAGTCACTAGTGAAACCACAATTACATAAAGTATAAAACTTCTGTCACGTATTACTCAACAATCAGTAATGTTAAATCCATGAATTGGAAAGCTCAGTAGGCTGTTCTTCTACCATTGTAATATATATCACAACCTGTCTATTGAATGGCAAGAAAAAAAAGCTTTAAATATTAATCAAGATTATTTACAAGTAAATAATCCGGGGACTTTCTAAGCCTACAATACCCTTTGTCACATGATTTATTGACGGAGGCAAGAATTTACAAGTTGGAGCAGATTGGAGTCAAGATATTGTAAGGAGCGATGGATTTGCCATTTTCTTCTCAAGTTGTTATAGTGATTGTGTAATATGATATAAACGGTGTGTAAAATATATAAGCTGGTGTAAGATGATACACCATCAGAGTTTATTATAATTGTAATGATATGAAATTTAATATTTTCATCAATAAATATTCTCCGCTTGATTTCATTTGGGTTATGTTTTTGCAGTTGGGCTCTATAGACGGCTAGCTGTTTTCTATACTCAATTGATTTTGGTAGCGTTCTCAGCCAACTTACATGGATTATTGAAAGTTAATAGCAGATAAATTGTCAAATATAATTAAACAATATTTTGATATTTAATTGAGTATGTTTGAGTGTTGGATATTTGGAAATATTGGGGTTTTGTTTGAATAATAATACACTGTATATAAAAGGTAAATCTATTCTGTGGTTAAATTACAGAAGTAAGCAGTTTATCTTATAACATTCAGCAAAAATGCATGTGAAATGAGAACTGTTATTGATAGTTTAAGTTTTGGTTATTTTAACACACAGGTAGAACTGGGTACAGAGGCGATTTCTTCTGTTTGTACCACTCCTCCACTTCAGTGTATTTATTTGGTTAAATTACTTTAATTATGAGACAGAAGTGTATATGTTTGTGTAAAGTTCTCATGATGGATCAAACTATACATTTTGGTGGCATGAATTGTGTTTTGGTGCTTATTTTTTTGTAATTTTTATGGCTGAATGGAATTAACTTGAATATTTCTGTTCCAGTGAATGTTTTTCAACAAAGTCTATGTTTCTGCCAATTTCATATAAAATTCAAATTTTCACCACTAAAAGCTAATGAAATTACTTAAGTATGACTCGAACATCGTCAAAATTGATTATGTCATGCTTATTTTATTGATGAAGCATGTGTGCTGGATTACATCGGCGGAACATAACAGAATTTTGGACGCATTTATGTCTGTGATGCCATCAGTCAAAATACAATGATGCTTTGGGCGAAGTTATTTCAAGTCGTCTATTAATGTGATGACATATCGGGCGTATACTACAAAATGTGTAAAAAAAAGCGAATACATTGGTTGGGTAGCATATTAAAGGGACACACGGCAATCTTGATTTTTTAAAAACTCACGGCGTCCCGTTAGTTTTTCTGGTAACTTGCATTTGTTCAATCATCAATATTAATTGTTAGAATAGTTCAAAACAAATTGTTTTTACATATTACTAACTTTTTATAATATTGCACCAATAATATATTTAAAAATATGTTAAAATAATGAAGAAAATTGAAATCTCAAATTTTTATTTAATTATATGCAAGCAGTTTTAAAGTTAAAATGAAGCAGCATAACTAAATCGAGGAGCAAATTTTAATGTTTGAATAAAACTCAAGATTGCCATGTGTCCCTTTAAATTTCTTGGGAATTTGATTTGCATCTTAAGTTGTATGTAAAACAAAAATGATGTGTCGGGCGGGTAAATAACAAACTTTGCTTCATGGTATATGCTTTTATTTCCATTAGTGTAATTCATTTGCTAACCTATGAACATGTTTTTCCAAAAAAAGATTTTTTATTTAAAGACAGAACAGAAACTGTTTTCTAGCTGGCTAAATGATATATAATTATAATTTTTTACAGTGGCAGGCGAGACTATAGCAGCATACAGCGGGAGTAACATCAGTGACGTTCTTGAGCGGGCGAAACGATTCGAGGTCGAAGTTCTGGAAAAACTACGGAAACAAACCAATGCTGTTCTTTTCGATAATGAGTTTGACGATTCGCTTGAATTCAACGTGAGCAGACGAATAGTTTCTGGGGATCCACTGTCTAGTGGGAGTTTGACACCTGAATCTTTTTCTACTGGTAAGTAAGAATTACTAGACTGCTCTGTGTACCTTGTTATCGGCAACTTCTTTGTATCATTTATTATACAGAAGCCTTATAACTGATAAATAGAGGATCTTACATGAGTACTCATTCATTATTTAATTTATTAAGCGAGTTGGCAAAATGATATAATGCGAGGCTCTTGCCGAGCATTATATCATTTTTTGCTAACGAGTTTAATAAATTCAATAATGAATGAGAACGAATGTTAGATTCTATTTATTACATAACTTATAACGACGTCACATTACGTCAGAAAACGTACATTAACGTTACGTCCATGACGTCATTAATGTTATGTTATACCACTAGTGGAATATCTAAAATATTGAATGGTGTTATTACACTCCCACACCACGTTATGTGATAAATTCCGTTCTTTAAGGTTATTTGTGTTTATTGTGTTCAATTTATTATCAAGAAACAATAGCTGGTTGATCAGTTTTTGTCATCAGAGTATTGCATCGGAAAATGTGTTGAACAAGGTTTAATTCGATCACAATGTTGAAATCTCAATAAAATTTCAAATTGATTTCCCTTTTCAGGTCCCCTTGATGAAAGTTCAATAAGTAAACGTGAGCGTGACTTAAGATCAAGCAATGGCAGTTTCCAGAACTCTAAATCATGGGCAGACGAGTTGTCGCAGTTTAAAATCCCATCTTCTGATCAGTCAAGCCTCTCTTTTAAAGTGATGAAACCTGAATCGAACAGAAGCTCTATGGAGAAACAACAAGTGCGTGAAGATTCTGTATTCACAGGAGATGTTAATAGATTCAAGGTTTACTCTGAGATCAATGAATCCGGCACGTCTGCTTCGAGTTCTGGGGAAGAGGTAAACAGCTTTGCTTCTAATGTGCTAGAGCCAGATACAATAAACGCTGGAGATATGTTACAACATTTACGCAATTTACAACAGGAGTTAAGAAATGGTGAAGAAACCAGACAAATAATGGCACAAAAACTTGCCGAACATGAGCGAAATGCTTCAGAGGCAAGCAAGCAGGATATGTCTCAATATTCTATAAATTCTGAGCAAGTTTCCCGACCTTTTATGTCTGACCAGAGCGGGGTCGATTTGTCGCAGTATTCAATCACGGATAAGTCAGCGGATATATCATCTCCTTTCTTGAATGGCCAATCACAGGGAGGTAAGATGTCACATGACTCATCCGTTCGATCAGGAACAAGTTCTCAAGAGAGGGAGTTACCAGTGAGAAGATCTCCAATTGGGGACAACTTAAGGGCGGAGTCACCAATGTTATCAACCAATCAAATTGATCGACAACAGGAAGTGACGACAACAGAATATTCATTCACAATGGAAGACAGTAACAAGAGATCCACTTCCACACCAGGTATGTTGTCTGGTATTAATACAAATATGTTTATCGTGCATACTGCAGTGGTTCATTTCAGTATGTTACTTCAGGCAAATCAGCACAAGAGACCACCTCTATTAAGAGACCACCTGCATAGGGAGACCAGTATTTCAGTACCAAATTGTATTGTCAGCCGGATTGTGTAGCAAATCCAGGCTTACTGGCTGTATACCAGATATCGTCATTTTTATGTCGATTCTTTAATATATTTAAATAAAAACTAGTCATCTCATAAATATTTTTGCCGGTAGAGAAGCTTACCCCTTGGCCGTAAATAATCTGTGTTTACATTGTTCCTATTCTCAGTAGCAAGTGTCAAGCGACCGTTACTAAATATAGACTGAAATGGGTCGGTCGTTTGAGCCGAATGTAATAGTTATCGTCATGTTCAGTTTAATACCGAATAATCCATGTTTGGGATGATAAAAACGTGTGTATAATTATTAATTATAACATAAATATACCAGTGCATATGAATACACAAAAAAAAATTCTAGAAAAAAATGATATCTACAATTTAAAATGCTTTTTCAACTGCAGGTATCGGATGTAATTTACTTCACTTCGACGTTCATAATTTAAAAGGAAACAACTGTCCGCAAATTTAAATTGATTGACCTTAACTAATTGTTATCCTTGGCTGAAAATTGTTAGCACATGATTTTAGTTTTTTGGGCATGTCAAATTGATTCAATGGTTCGACGTAATAGATCAGCTATTTTAAAAGGAAATTTTCCTGCGCATGCGCATTAGCGCGTGATTCCCCCGATTGTGTTTTGTTTATAACGGTACTTATATAGGTAAACGGGTTGGTTTGAGAGTATATGTTAACATTTCTAAACTATTTTTTCCTCTCCAATTGTCTGATGATAGTGTGTAGTGATTTGTAAAGTGGGGTCGAAAAATAATCACAATATTGAGCGTTTTATTGATAATGACGAAATCTGGTGAATGACGATATCTGGTACACAACCAGTATAGTATGGTGATTTCCATCCGTTTGTCCATATACACGCTTTAATGTTTTGGTTCAAGTTCTTGGTTAAAGTTTGTTCTTTCCTCATTTCTCAAAAATAAATTGTCAGAAAGCTTTGAAACTTGGCACACATGTTCATTATCATTACACAATGTTATATGTCAAGAACAATAACTCTGTCATGTATTTTACCTGAATTATCCCCACTTTTACTTAGATTTTTCAGTTAAAATGTTGAATTTGCAATCCGGCGTTCGCACCACTGTTGGTACTTCACTTGCTTCTAATTATATTGCATCTGTATTAAGACGATACTACAGGTTTGGCTGTATGCTAGTATTGGTTCTATGTAAACAGTGCATTATCATAATTTATTACATTTCTGTGGGTGAAAGGTCGGGATTTCTCTGTGAAAGAAAATTCATAATCACTAAATATTAATAACTAACTCCAAACACAAAAATAACTCACTGTGACATTGAGTTAGGAAGTCAATAACGTGTTGGTGATATCGACGTCATCTGGGGATAACTTTCAGCAAAGCAAAAATTTCGGTAAAAAATTCATACATAAACTGATTTAAAACGTAATAAATAGATATTTAACTGCTGGGTTCGATTATAGAGAAATCATGCTCGTTCGTGACAAGAACCACATGCAGTGGGTTTTTTGGGCTGTTTTTATAGCCGTTATTGGGCTGTATGCCAAAACATATATTTTTTCCCCAATTTTGAGACAAAAAATCCCAGTTGAAAGAAAAAATATGGGAAAAAATAAAAAAGGCAATAAAGTAGTATTAGTGTGACAAGTACTGAGAACAAAATGCTTTTAACTGCCTCTGTTGACATTAGTGTACTGAAAACAGTATTAGAGATGCGATTATTAAATGAATGTTTTACTGTATTTTTCTGAATTTCATGAAAAATCGCGCTAAAATTCCCAATCGTTACAGTATGGGTCGTGTTTCCAAAGTAAAGGACAAAAACACTGACACGTCTACCATCTTATGAAAGATATCCCTATAATCGATCCCAGCAGCTAAATAATCACTGTTTCAATAACTTCGGGATTGTAATTTTAATAAAAGGATGGTTACATCTCACTGGTGGAGGCGTATCTGTTGGGAATCTTTATCTGCCTCTGGGGTTGTTGTCCTAAAATAACGTATTGTTGCACACCTTGCTATAAATAGTAACAAATTATAGATGGGCATTTTTTCGAACATTCTTGCCTAGGGTTGAATATTTGGTGCTGGCATCGTGATGCGCTTATAACCTTTTGGCTCAGCACCAGTACATTGCTTTTGGTGTGCAGCTCGATATATTCCATTGTATTTTTATTTTTGTGACTAAAAATATTGCGCTTTCTGTATATAACCAGGCTCAGTCGGGACTGTGTGACATCCGCTGTTGATTGCTAGCCCCCCACTTCCCCCGCCCCCTAGCTATACAATATAACCTCTGAGCAAGGCGATCAAAAGTTACAATCACTTTCTAACTGATTGATGTCGTTGATGAATCCATATTGATGTCGTTGATGAATCCATAGAAACCCTCAAATGCCTACAAGCAAGCATCAGTCTCCATTTGGTGGACAACGATTACCAGCACAGCATAATGAAAGAAACAAGCATCAGTCTCCACTTGGTGGACAACGATTACCGGCACAGCATAATGAAAGATGATAATTATCTTTAAACATTCAGGCCAATATCTCACTAGGTGCACCAATATCCACTTTGGCACTTCATTGTTGGTTATTAATTTTTATATGATGTTTCAATGTGACATATAACCCCATTTCATTTCCAACAGGATAAGCTGATGCTCTATGTTTTAGATTTACCATAAACTAATCTGAAGAAGCGTGTCCACTAATTATGATTTTCTTATGTTTTACAGGTGAAGACAGAAGAAAGTCTGCGTTGGAAGGCCAGACGTCTATTTCTAGTAGATCCGAGCTTCCGTCAGCTATAACCGTCAACAACTCTGTGGGAGTGAGGTTCAGCGATGTCCCAGATTCAAGCAGTCGACACCTCTCATCTCCCAAAACGACGGGTTCAAATGTCAAGTGGCCGGGGGATGGTTCAGACCTGTCTTCCTATTCTGTGTCAACTCGTGATGGCTCGTCTGCCAATCAGAATGGTTTTCAAACTTTGTCACCGGATCGTCAGGCTGACAGTCAAGATCAGGATTTGACTACTTATTCTATCTCCAGTGCTGAAGAGTCTCTAGAGAAAATGAAGCACGAGTTTCAGAAACTTGCCCCAGAACAGCCGCCTATGAAAATTAAAACATTTGCAGTGTCAAGTAATGGTGACCTAATCTCCGAGACCTCGGACTCGGATATATCTCAAAGTACGGCGAGACGTATAGATTCACTAGGCGATGACCTGTCATCGTACACTTTATCTTCCACAATATCTACACAAAATGGAAGTGCTCAAGATAGACAACATTTAAACAAAAACGGCAGGAAGCTAGACAGTGTTTCGGAACTTAGTAGTTACTCTATACAGGACAAGTCGGATAGTGATAGACAACTCTCACAATTATCGGAATATACCAACAAAAGTTCATTGGCTAGTGATTCCGGTGAATCTAATCCAAAATCTTCTTCCTTCACTAACGTTACCTCGGACCCTTCAATGAACATGACTGGGGCATCAAATCTTAGCCAGTATGCGTTAGTTACCTCAGACCCTTCATTTAACATGACTGGAGCGTCAGGTCTTAGTCAATATGCATTAGATGAAACTAGGAATTCCATGTCCAAAAGTGCACAAGCTAATGAAAATGGAAATAACTACGTACAGCAGAGATTCACCAGTCTGGATAATCTAATTAGTGAATCTAAAACTCTGATAGCCCGCCATAAAGATATCATTGACAAAAATAAACAAATTGAAGAAGCGCCAAACAAGACTTTAGCAGAAAGGAGTAGTGCAAGGGAGGTTACTTCACCTCAGTCCATTTCTGAGAACAATTCTGCACAAAGTAAGTTGATTTTATTATATTTGACTTAGATCATGGAGGAATTCTTGATTGTGTTGTTCCACTGTCAGTGGTAATATTAATGAGTGGTTCAGTGAGGTTCTGTTAATGGGTGGTACAGTGACAGGGCACAAACATTCCACTTATCCGCTCACCATGATAGTGCTCATTGATGCAGAACGAGTATAAATTCAGTTAAATTCTTTAACAATTTATCAATTTGACTATTCAAATATTATGTAGGAGTAACTCAGATACAATTTTTTCTTCCCTAAGTGAGGTTATATTAATGGGTAGTACAGAGGTGTTATATTAATGGGTGGTCTGGGAGGTTATATTAATGGGTGGTACAGTGAGGTTATATTAATGGGTGGTACAGTGAGGTTATATGAATGGGTGGTGCAGTGGTGTTATATTAATGGGTGGTACAGTGAGGTTATATTAATGGGTGGTGCAATGGTGTTATATTAATGGGTGGTGCAGTGAGGTTATATGAATGGATGGTACAGTGAGGTTATATTAATGGGTGGTACAAGGAGGTTATATTAATGGGTGGTACAGTGAGGTTATATTAATGGGTGGTACAGTGAGGTTATATTAATGGGTGGTACAGTGAGGTTATATTAATGGGTGGTACAGTGAGGTTATATTAATGGATGGTACAAGGAGGTTATATTAATGGGTGGTACAGTAAGGTTATATTAATGGGTGGTACAGTGAGGTTATATTAATGGGTTGTACCGGGAGGTTATATTAATGGGTGGTGTAGTGAGGTTATATTAATGGGTGGTACAGGGAGGTTATATTAATGGGTGGTACAGTGGTGTTATATTAATGGTTGGTGCAGTGAGGTTATATTAATGGGTGGTACAGGGAGGTTATATTAATGGTTGGTGCAGTGAGGTTATATTAAATTAATGGGTGCTACAGTTAGGTTAAATTAATGGGTGGTACAGTGAGGTTATATTAATGGGTGGTACAGTGAGGTTCTATTAATGGGTGTTACAGGGAGGTTATATTAATGGATGGTACAGTGAGGTTATATTAATGGGTGGTACAGGGAGGTTATATTAATGGGTGGTGCAGTGGTGTTATATTAATGGGTGGTACAGTGATATGATATTAATGGGTGGTCAGGGAGGTTATATTAATGGGTGGTGCAGTAGTGATATATTAATGGGTGGTACAGTGAGGTTATATAAATGGGTGGTACATGGAGGTTATATAAATTTGTGGTACATGGAGGTTATATTAATGGTTGGTGCAGTGAGGTTATATTAAATTAATGGGTGCTACAGTGAGGTTAAATTAATGGGTGGTACAGGCAGGTTATATGAATGGGTGGTACAGGGAGGTTATATTAATGGATGGTACAGTGAGGTTATATTAATGGGAGGTACAGGGAGGTTATATTAATGGTACAGTGAGGTTATATTAATGGGTGGTACAGGGAGGTTATATTAATGGATGGTACAGTGAGGTTATATTAATGGGAGGTACAGGGAGGTTATATTAATGGTACAGTGAGGTTATATTAATGGGTGGTACAGGGAGGTTATATTAATTGATGGTACAGTGAGGTTATATTAATGGATAGTACAGTGAGGTTATATTAATGGGTGGTACAGGGCGGTTATATTAATGGATGGTACAATGAGGTTAAATTAATGTGTGGTACAGGGAGGTTATATTAATGGGTGGTACAGGGAGGTTTTATTAATGGGTGGTACAGGGAGGTTATATTAAAGGGTGGTGCAGGGAGGTTATATTAATGGTACAGTGAGGTTACAGTGTTTTTTTTATGCCTAATTTGGGGCCGTTATTCGGCCCCATTCACAATGCCAAAAAGTATACTTTTTTCACAATTATATCCAAAAAATTCACAATCTGAAAAAAAAAAGAAAAAAAAAGAAAAAAAAGAAAAAGAAATTAAAGACCAATAAGGATACTAGTCAGTCTTAATATACGCTGGTGTTAAAACTAGTCTGTATTTACCAAAAACAAAACTTAAAACCAAGGGATATTAAACTGTGAAATTAAAAGTGAAAAAAGTTTCTTTTTCTTTTGTTACACAATTTTCACAATTTCTAGAAAAATGCAGCTATTTTTCACAATGGCACAGGCACAGGCTGCATTCACAAAACACATAAAAAAAACACTGGGTTATATTAATGGGTGGTACAGGGAGGTTATATTAATGGTACAATGAGGTTATATTAATGGGTGGTACAGGGAGGTTATATTAATGGGTGGTACAGGGAGGTTATATTAATGGGTGTTACAGTGAGGTTATATTAATGGGTGGTACAGGGAGGTTATATTAATGGGTGTTGCAGTGAGGTTATATTAATGGGTGGTACAGGGAGGTTATATTAATGGGTGGTACAGTGGTGTTATATTAATGGGTGGTGCAGTGAGGTTATATTAATTTGGGTGGTACAGGGAGGTTATATTAATGGTTGGTGCAGTGAGGTTATATTAAATTAATGGGTGCTACAGTTAGGTTAAATTAATGGGTGGTACAGGGAGGATATATTAATGGGTGGTACAGTGAGGTTATATTAATGGGTGGTACAGGGAGGTTATATTATGGGTGGTACAGGAAGGTTATATTATGGGTGGTACAGGGAGGTTATATTATGGGTGGTACAGGGAGGTTATATTAGTAAGTAGTATTAATTGTTTTACTTCCTTGCCAGAATCCCAGCCTCCATTGTACAAGAGTGCCAGCCAGAGAGAAGCAGATGACAAGTCCAAGATGATGACAGACTTTGCCAGGCTGTCACCATTTGAGAACAGTAACCAGTCTGGTCATGGTTCCCAGTCCGAGACACAAAACAAAACTGGGGACCAGTCATCAAACATGGATGTCAATAGTCTAGATTATGTAAGTTGCCATGTTAATTTTTAAGTCACTTGTTTAAAGTTAACTATTTTGTGATCTTTCTTTTCCAGCATTATAAGATAACAGCCAAAAGAAAATCAATTAAAAATTGTTTATATTTGAACAGTTTTAAAGGGGTTGATGCACTATTTTCAAACAATGTTTATTTTAAAGGGCTCTGAAAAACTTGAAAAAAGCTGAAAGAATTATCAAAATGCCATGAAAAATACAGGAGATATGACCTATTGAAAATGTGCAAAGAAACATAAATGGAGGCGGCCATTTTGGAACGATGATGTCATCGTGACTTTTTACCATATATGGCATATTGACAAAATGTCTTTTTAAAGAAAGAAAATCACTGCAAATAAAAAATAAGCATATAATGTATACATTTTACATCTGTATAATTATTTATTTTTAATCAATTTGCAGTGATTTTCTTTACTTTAAATGTATTTTATCAATATGCCATATATGGTACAAAAGGCGCGATGACGTCATCGTTCAAAGGTGGCCGACTCCATTTACGTTCTTTGCAAATTTTCAATAAGTCATATCTCCTTTATTTTTCATGGCATTTTGATAATTCTTTCAGTTATTTCAAGTTTTTCAGAGTCCTTTTATATAAATTTATTGTGTTTGAAAATAGAGCATCAACCCCTTTAAGATAACTGAAATTAGAGAATACATTATAAATTATAATTGTTTCCTCAACAAAATACGTTAACTTTATATATCCCTAAGGCCTTAAATCTTTCTGTCCTGAATAAAAAGAGTTATAATTGGCGGTAAATTGCTATTATGGTTTTACAACGATACTATCTAACATCCGAGGAAACTCAATAATCCCCGTTTCCCTCCTTAACAGGAATCAAATACCACTAGCAAACGGCTGTAACTTGTTGAAGTTATTTTTTAAATAACTGAAACAAGCAAGATATATTTTAAATAACTGAAACAAGTAAGATATTTTTGAAATAACCAAAACAAGTTATTTTTGAAATAACTGAAACAAGTTATTTTTGAAATAACTGAAACAAGTTATTTTCAAGAACAAAATTATTTTACCCTCGCTTTCACAAAGTGAAGTAGGGGCTTTATAGGAATTACGCTCTCCGTAACGTCCTCTTGCGTAACACATTTTTGTCCCGTCGCATCATGTAACACATTTGTATTACTTGCATTCCTTGAACAGTTTTGAATGGGTTGTTCCCAAAAGTCATATACACATTAACAACTTATGTCCCTTTACATCACCCATTGTTGATTGCCTAATTTATTCCAGAACAATGGCCCTTTGTTTGACTTAGAATTTAAGTGGGGGTGGGTGGGGGGGGGGGGTGGGGAGGGGGGTGTATTCATCACTTTCAGTGATAATTCTATTTTCTCTTTGACACTGAGCAAGAGTTCATTTCTCTTACTTTTGGTAAAATAACTTATTTAGGATACTTCTGTGAATTTTTTTTTAATAAAATTAGTTGTTGCAGTAACAAAGCCCAAGCAATAAATTGTTTCAACAGAACACTTGACCAACTATATAATGATGGCACCATTATGTTTGATTGCCCTAGAGTCAATTAATTACTAATTTCATTATGTAACATCTACCAACTTTAAAAGATTGCATAACAGATTTCTAAACCATGCATAAAAGAAGTAATGGTAAATTAGTCAACAACAAAGCTAAAAGAACAGGGGGAAATAGTGTATGTATGGTTTTAATAGAATGAATGAATGAATGTTGTTTAACGGCTCATCAACACAGTATAGGTTATTTAGAGCCGCCCCAGAGAGAGGGGAAGGATACATAGGAATCCGGGAACCTGCCCTACTCTTATTATCGAATAGATTCCTATGGTTCTTTAACGTGCTCGGAGGATAGACCGACACACGGGACCGCCCGGTTTACGTCCCCATCCGACGGACGGGGCTAAGGGAAAGTGTCTTGCCCAAGAACACACCGACGGAACTCAGTGGCACAACGGAGGATTGAACCCGGGGCCTCCGGTTACAAATCCGCCGCGCTACCGACTGCGCAAAACAGATTTAGAAAATGAATGCATATCTGAAAATAACTTGCAGGGACACATGGCAATGTTGACTTAAGGGACACATGGCAATGTTGATTTATAGGGACACATGGCAATGTTGATTTACAGGGACACATGGCAATGTTGACTTACAGGGACACATGGCAATGTTGATTTACAGGGACACATGGCAGTGTTGATTTACAGGGACACATGGCAATGTTGACCTACAGGGACACATGGCAATGTTGACTTACAGGGACACATGGCAATGTTGACTTACAGGGACACATGGCAATGTTGATTTACAGGGACATATGGCAATGTTGATTTACAGGGACACATGGCAATGTTGACTTACAGGGACACATGGCAATGTTGACTTACAGGGATACATGGCAATGTTGACTTACAGGGACACATGGCAATGTTGACTTACAGGGACACATGGCAATGTTGACTTACAGGGACACATGGCAATGTTGATTTTTTTAAAACTCGAGGCATTCCATTAGTTTTTCTTTATAATTTGCATTTTTAAAATCATTAATATTATTAGAATATTTCAAGCAAATAGTTTTTGCATATTACTTACTGTTTATTATAATTTATCAATAATATATTAAAATCTACGGTAGATAACAAAGAAAATTTGGAAACCCAAAATTATATTTAAATTATTTGCAAGCAGATTTAAAGTCAGAATGATACTGGAATAATAAATCGAGGTGCTAATTATAATCATTATGTGGTCCCAGTATTTACTTTCATACCCCATCCAACCCCTTATCCAAGAACGGAAAACGGGGTTGTCTGGGATATGAAGCTAAACCTTAATTTTGGCTTAACTGTTCTGCACATTGTAAAATTAAAACATGTAATAGGTAACTATAAACAGGTTATCACAATTTTTCAGTAAAATGTGTTTTTCAACGTGTTTTATTGTCGAAATATCCGTTATAAAATCCTGCTAATATAAGCTTACCAGTCACTTAATGGAATTAAGGCGGGACCACGTAATGGCTTGATAAAAACTTCAGATTGCCGTGTGTCTCTTTATTGCAGTTATTTTGAAAAAACAACGACACCCAAAACTGTAATAACCGAAATAAGTTATTTCAAGAATAATTTGAACCAGTTACACCCCTGACTGGTTACGTATATTTGTTTACAGTCTAATCTATATACCCCATACACATAATTGGTATTAGAATAACAGTAATTATTTCACAATAAATGTCCAGTATTATGGATGTGTTTTACACAAGAGGTAATAAACACTGTTTGTGTTGTACAAACTTTCTGATCAAACTTTAATCAGATCAGGGTCAAATGGAAGCAATCATAATAATATAAATAGTCCAATATTATACAGGAGTTACTCGGACAGTTGTGTGGTTATGATTTTATATTTCCATTGTAAAAAAATCTAGATGAGATGGCATTCATCTTATTATATTGACTCTAACTAAGGATTGAATTCAGGCAATTTAGGATAAATTAATAATTAGTAATTGGTAAAAAAAGCAAAATTCACAAATATATGGTGGTATGTTTTGTGTTGAGGTAAGGCAGTTTCTGATAAGAATTACTTAGTTTGTCTTTAAGGCTACAGGCACCTTTTAGGCTAAATGTATGGGACTAGCATAATCCTTTTTAAATGTTTTTATTTATCACATATTATTTTTAATAAAATGTCAAATTTCCAAACCATGTACGAGGGTGCTTCAAAAAGTTCTGTCACTAGGCATACATTTTTTGAACTGGATATTACACTGAGATAAAGTAGTGTATTTATAGTACTACTGGGTTCGCTCTCTTAAATTCCACAATAAAAATGAAAAAAATCAGGTTATTTATACCCCTGAATTACCTCCCCCTACCACACCTTTTGGATACTGGCATCTCTGAAAATGTCCTTGTTGCAAAACGTTGTAAAACTTATTTGAATAATTCTATGCTTTTAAATTTTCTTGTACACCATCTGTTGTTATTCGCCCATAATCCATGAAAATGATTGTCGAGAATTCGGAAAGGTCTTGCTGCAAACCAGATATGAGTGAATGCATATCCCTTAATTTTAGCAGAAATAACACTGATTTTCTTCACTTTGTTCACGGAAATGTTATAATATCTTTTAAATGTCGTAATTATTCTCATAGTATTAATATGTTTTCATATTTTTTTTACAAATCCTAGTCCTTCAGTTTTTAAATTTCATTTCCAACACATTATTGTAGAATTTTGTACAATGTTTAGTGAAAATATTGATCATCCAAAAACGCTATTTCAGAAGACTGCCCTTCCATTTAATGTCCATTTATCATTAAATTAATTTTAGACGTTAGCTTAAAATGTTAATTTCTAAGACAATGCCTTTTCATCTACCATGCTTAAATTCTGAATCTTGTAATGCACGGATATAACTGATAATGTATGAGAAATTTCGACAAGTACTTAAAGAGAAGCAGGCATTTTAAAAAAGTAACAATTAACATACCTGAAAAAAATCAGGACAAAATTGCCTCAGTGTGTATAAGTGATATGTATTAAATGTTCCATAACTTTCGTCACACAAAAGATACAGCATTTATTTTACCATCAATTGAATGGTATTGAAACTCTTTCATTGGTATCAAACATCAACACTCACAACGAGCACATAATTGTTAAAATGCGTTAGTGACAGAACTTATTGAATGACCCTCGTACTACTAAGTGTTATAAACTACAGTAAATTATGGAAAGAAATTTCGCTCATAAGGTGAACTTATTGTTGTGAATTATAAAATACATGTTGTTTTTGTTTTTTAAATATCATGTGAATGTAAGTTGGAGGGAGATCTAGAATGTAACCCTGCATACTGTGAGATTTCAATGATGTAAACAAAAAACATTTATTTTAAATGTAAATAAATTTGATTTTTTTTTCGACCTTGTTTAAGATATATAGTATTGAAATCACATTTCTATTTAGATGTCACATGATGTGTTTTACTACTATATTTAATTGGTGTTATTGAAACACAGCACACGGTCACCAAAATATACATGTAATGATTACAGCTGATGGAACATTCGTCGGGCATAACAGACGAGCCTTTGCCAGACCTGACAACAATGACACTTGGCTCAGAGCTCTCGATATCGAGGCTTTCAATAAGACGGAGGATCTCTCTGATAGTGAAAATTCTCTTACGTCGTTTGAGAAACATGAGATGTCCGACACGGAGTCCCTCCTCTCAACCTCTCGCACAAATGATGACAGTACACGAGGTAAGTTATTGTTTCAACATATCCAATGAACACACAGAGGGGTCCTTGGCTGAGTGGTTAGTCTCTTACTTGAATCACTGGCCCCTCACCGCTGTGGGTTTGAACCCTCATGAAACCGGGAATCTTTATGTGAGGAAGCTATCCAGCAGGCTTGCGGAATGTCGGTGGTTCTACCCAGGGCATCTGGGGTCTTCCTCCGCCAATGGAAATTTGGCATATGACCGTAGCTGTACAGTTGGTGCTACCATGAAATCTAATTCAATTCAATTCCTATGAACAAATACTTATCGGCATGATTTATTAAAAGTGATTCTGTTTCCTATCATTTGTTATGTAACACAAACAAACTTGTTTATATCAGTAAACCATTTTATTTTCCCGAAATGTGATATTTCTTTTTAAATGAATGATCTCAAATGATGCTACTTAATTATAAAGATGTTCAGGATTTGGCCATATATATGATGCTGTAGATTGTCTGCAGTGCTGGTGGGTAAAATATTAAATCAGAGGATGTTATTTTCAAGTTAGTCATATACTACTTCTTTGCCCCACCACGAAAGTGGAAAGGGCATATATTGTTAGTCTGTCTGCAAAAAAAATGTTTCCCATTCAAGTTTCTCATTTCATCGTTATTTTTATGTGGCTGGTGCTAAACAGGACATCCAAGTCCCATGGACACATTTTCTAGTTCTTTTTCAAATGGTGTTGATGTTGGCAATTATGTGCTTTATTGAGTTTCAGTTTAAACATTCCTACAGTGCATTTAGGGATTTTGTGTACAATCTTAATAAATGTAATATGCAACTGAAATGTCTGGTTTTAGATTGTTAATATTGGAAAAGAAAAAACATATATATTTTGCTTTTTATATAATGTCAGACGGAGTATTTATATAAATTTACAGATAACTCAAAGGCGGACAGTTTACAGGACATCGTAGAGGCTCGTAAATATAACTTCATGGTCCAGGCCGAGCGCCGGGCAGCTGCTGTCAAGGAGAGACTTC
This sequence comes from Cyrtodaria siliqua, assembly GCA_037043455.1. NCBI lineage: Eukaryota > Metazoa > Mollusca > Bivalvia > Adapedonta > Hiatellidae > Cyrtodaria > Cyrtodaria siliqua. The sequence continues at coordinate 33,934 of JAWPHD010016732.1, forward strand.
TTGCCAACCACGGTGGGTCACGTGATGGCGGTTCCCGTGATTCAGCATCTGATGATAATGGTCAAGTGTTTCGTGCTGTTCCTGTCAATGTTGTTAGAGAACCGACACTGTCGATGTCGTTGAATGTCTCTGGATCGCAAAGGGGGAGATCACCCACTACTGTTCAAGTCAAGGGGGCCCAGTCTGTCAGTGATGCAAAGAAATCATTCGAAGCAAAGGAAATGGAAATAAAGGCTTCCATGACCCCATCAAAGTCACCTCTAAACCGCGCACTGCAGCCACGTGGGTCAGAAAGTCCTCGCGCTACAGATAGCGGGACAAAGCCCAGCGACAGTGGTAGTGATAAACAGAAAGAATCAGCATTCGGGAACAGATTTAGAAGTTCTTCGTCCTCGTCAATAGAAGACAAGCCCGGGAACAGATTCAGAAATTCTTCGTCCTTGTCAGTAGAAGACAAGCCAAATATGGGCAGGCTGGCAGGGGAGATAAGACAGTTTGGAGGATCTTCAGGACTCTCGCCGACATTGTCATCTCCATCAACTCCAGGAAAGACTCCACCAAAGGTTTTACCAAAACCGGTTCGTCAGAAGCCAGAAGAACCTCCGCCATTAAAGAATCCCAGTGGCTTGTCTAAAACTCTTTCATCATGGAAGAAGAGCCGGGCTGTTGTGCCAAAACGTATGTAAAACTGCCTCTATACAGCGTGTAATCTCAATAAGGATAGTACCGTAGGTTACGAGTTGAATGATATTTATTTTTATGCAAAATGAAGGCTACAATGTACTCCCAATATTTCAAACTAATGGTTATATTTATTTTAACACCAGTATTCCAACTTAATGAATTTCTTCCATAAAGAGTTTATGATTCGCAAGGAAGCTTATTGCCCGTATGTCATTTCAAAATCTAAAATCTATTTTACTCTGTGGGTCATTCTTACAATGTATGTTAAACGACAACTTCAGCGTCTGTGCCAGAAACTGCATCGAGAGAGGCCCCGAAGAATTCCATCAAGGTTCTCCCCCAGGATGCACCAGCACCTTTAACAGAGGAAGAAAGACGGCAGAAAGCGGAAGACGAACAGTATGAGAAAAAGATCAGGTAACTATTGCATGTAGAAAATATTGCCTGTGTGTGTGCAGTGTTGTTCATCCTATTATACCAGTTATAAGTAGCAGATGCATGTAGAATAAAATAGAACACGTGAAAAGCTGCCTTTTAATGTACACATGCTGCACGTGAAAAGCTGTCTTTAATTACACGTGCTGCTAAGCTTCTGTGTTATTTTTAATCATAACTTTTATTTCTGCTGTTATTTTATTTAAGAAAAGAAGTTATGAAAAACAAAATGTTTAAACTGTTAATATATCAAATATATGCTACATTTCATGTGCTTTTAACATTCATCATGTTGACTGTTGTTTTGAATATACACAATACAGACATGTTACCAATACTGGCCCATCATTTACTTTAAAGTAGATTGCATATAAAAGCAAGATTTTAGCAAATGTCACGCTTATGTTAACCCTTAAACCGCTAAGCATGTCTGTAATAACCTTTGCGTCCATTGTAAACCCAGATCAGCCTGCGAGTAACTCACAAGCTGATCAGGGCAGCTGATCAGTCATTTCCCTCCAAAACGCCCCTTTGTCACATAAATGGAATGGTCTTAATTCAAATACAGAACAGTCCATTATATATAAGTAGGGGGTTAAGGGTTAAAGAGGATACATCAGGCTGTTAATGGGGGTCTAGTGGTCTGATTTAAATTGACAAATAATGATACAACTATTCAAAAAGGCCTATCATAAACATTATGAATACGCCTAAATATGGCCCCTTATTTACAAAGAAATTCATTTTCCGCTATCCTAGGTTATGCACCAGACCTCATTTCAACATTTTACACCTGATTCCAGAGGAATATATAGTGAATATGTAGTTTAAGTGATATATATGGTGAATTCTAGTTTTTAGACCTGAACAATAGGTTGCTTACACCATAGGTTGATCGATATCTAATTTTTAACATGAATTAGAAATTTTTTAAGACTTCAGATTCTTTAAGAAAAAGCCTGATGCACCGTTACTCCCTTTAAGGAACTCCGGATTATGCAAAGGTTTTTAGTCAAAACTTTAGCAATTTTGTCCAGATAGTACAAGGCATTGAAGAGAAGAAATAACTTGTATAATCTGGGCAGGGTTAGCAAAGCGTGGGCGTGACTGTTGCATATTGCATAAATATCCCTTCTGCAACTACACGTATGCTGTGTACGGGCCAAGAAGTAAATGTCTGTGTTGTGTATATTATGTCACTACATGTCAAATAAGCCACGAAGGTTGGGGGATTTGTTATTATAGTGTTTGCAAGTGGAATGAAACAAAGTCAAGCAAATATTTCTGTTTATCACAAACAAAATTTCACAACATTTTAATTGCACAATTTGAGGTGCACTTCTAGAAATCTGGTAAATAAGAACAAGAATTTGTCCATAAATCAAACTGTAAGGCTTTTAAACGCTTATACAGTCCGACCAAATTAATATATATAATTAGACCCAAACTGAGGGCATCAAAAGACAAAACAATTATTAATTGAATTTTCGATGTAAAAGAACTTACTTAAAGGGAAATATTTGCTTGACCTTGACAGTGCTGTCACCAAACTGCCATAACCGCACCGTTGTGTGATTCTGTCCTAACATCCTAAACTGCATGGTGTTTTCATTAAAAATGGAATGGTCCAGTCAGATGACTGCATGCTTATTTTGCTCTGATTGCGTTTATACTCAATTTTAAAACACTGTCAGTATAGTTCAATATTTGCATGTAATAACATAACGTTATTCAGAAGTTTACAAGAAAAAAAAATCAGTTAAAAAAAATGGAAGTATTCAAACTTTTTTAACCAAACCACTAATAATTTGACTGAAGTGGGATTTTGCCCTAATATTCATAACTGCTTGATCTGTGCTGAGATACACATGTTAGAAGTAATAGATTATCATAGCTCTGAGTGTAATGCCTTTTAAAGATACTCAATGTTTAAGTATTTCCAACATAAACAATAATATGTCTAAGTTCCAAGAGAAATTCAGTTGAACTTAATTGAAAAATCTTTAAATTTCTTAATTGTTAATTACTGAGAGAAAAAAAAGACAATAATTTTAACTTCTTTCTGGTTCTGCAGTTCTGTCTTCAGTGTCTTGTGTAGGGTTCATGCAGTTCTGTCTTATTGGCACCGGTGTTATATGCGTGTTGTGATCTGTCACCCATGTATTGAATATTGTATTGAATATTGTTTTAAGTGTACCCCGCCATGTGTTCTCCTCTCACACACAAATATTTTTTGTATCTTAATGCACAACATGCAACTAAACCTTTCACAGTTTTTGTTTGATGCATATCGCTTTCTTGTGTCTGTTCTTTTGTGGCCACTTTTTATTTACAATCTATGTCAATTCTGTCCCAAAATCACCCACATTGTGTAGCACATTTGGAACCAGTGGTTAAGAGAGTACTGTTATTCCCTAACCACGGTAGTGTATGAGTCTGCAGGCATATAGGGAACCTTTTGATCATCCGATAGTGTATAACACCTAGGTTCTGGCTTTTCATCAGTGTCCTTCTAGACAGCCCTACACTCTTTAAATTTCATACGCATACATTTAGATGAGTACATACATTTTGACCAAAGAAGGTCAGTATGACCAACCTTGACCTACTTTCTACTTGACATTCTTTTTACACTTTATTGGTTCAGGGTTTTCATCAGCTGTGTTTTTAGTCTTTGATATATCTAGCAGCGTACTATACATTGTTGATGGCCCTTCACTTGTCAAACACATCTAGCTCAGTACCAAACGTTCATATCAAAATTATATTTAACATAAGTTACATCTTAGCCTGCTAAGGGCGACTACAACAGCCTTTGCAGCCAGTGTAAACCAAGATCAGCCTGCGAGTAACTCGCAACTCGCAGGCTGATCAGGATTTATACTGTCTAGCTGCTCATCAGTCATTTAACCAAATCACCCCTTTGTAACATAAATGGAATGGTCCAAATTCAAAGAAAGGACAGTCCATTATACATTCATAGCGGGCTAAGGGTTAGTATGCCTACTATTGCTTCAACAAGCAGATTGGGGCATCCATGTCCCATGGACAAGTTTCTGTATATTTTATTGAAAACTTCAAAATGCAGATTGGGGCATCCATGTCCCATGAACAAGATTCTGTATATTATATTGAAAACTTCAAAATGCAGATTGAGGCATCCATGTCCCATGGACAAGTTTCTGTATATTTTATTGAAAACTTCAAAATGCAGATTGGGGCATCCATGTCCCATGGACAAGTTTCTGTATATTTTATTGAAAACTTCAAAATGCAGACTGGGGCATCCATGTATGTCCCATGAACAAGATTCTGTATATTTTATTGAAAAGTCAAAACTGTTCGAACAGATTATAGTCATTGCCTCTAGTGATTGCCAGCTTATCGCATTCATCAGCAAGTTCAAATGTACACACACATATTGATACTATGCAATAGATTCTGTGACTGCCATAGCGTCATGCTTCCATATAGCTGCTGATCTGCTGTAACAGTAGACTGATCTGCTTCACATGTTATCATTGTTGAAGGAATAGCCAATAGTTACTACAGCTAGTGTTGAATGAAAGGCAATAGTTACCACATTTAGTAATGAAGGAATATCATAGTTGTTGATTTGTATGCCCTGTACCATGATAGTTGATAGGTCATACAGTATTGCTCAAGTATCTCCATCCATGTTCTGTTTATGCCCGTTATTTGTAGAATTGTGGAAGGGCATATAGTGTTACCCCAGTCAGCAGTATGTGCCTCCATGTGTAAAATGATGCACGGACACTAACGTGGGTATTTGTTATCAGATCTTCTCCAAACTTGTTCAAATTTTATATGGGCACAATATCTCTGAAATTCGATGATTGGCCCCATCGCATCGCCCCAGTAATTCCAGAGTTATGCCCCTTAGAATAGTAGAATTTCACGTAAATGATTGTTGTCCTTACTCTAACAGGTAATTCTTATCCAGTCTTCTCCAAACTTGGTGTCACAGGGCTAGAAAAAATTGCATGACCGGGGCTCGAACCCGGGACCTTCAGACTAACATTCTGATGCTCTACTGACTGAGCTAGCCGGACGGACAATGCAACATCAATCCACCTGTTAGATATCTATGAACCTTGACATACTCCCCCTACAGATTGAAATTCGTCCTTGATTTGTCCTCAAATTTCCATGGGTACAGAGAATCATTGCATGTTTCTCGGAGTTTCCTCAGTCACGGTCCCTGTTAGGCGCCAAATGTCACGGGGCTATGAACCGTGACATTGGTCTAATTGTATTTGGGCACAATGTCTTTGCCAAGTTTTTGCCACGTTTGATAACCGACTCCACCACCCCAGTAATTCCAGTATTCCATTGGAATAGTCAGAATTCACAAAATTAATGTTGTCCAGACTATTACTTGGGTGATTGTTATCAAGTCTTCTCCACGATGGCTAAGTTTCTAGCACGATGGGTAAGTTTGGTCATCAGCCCCATCGCCACAGTAATTCCAGAGTTATGCAGCTTGGAATAATAAACAATCACAAAATAAATGTTGTCCAGACTCGTATTTTAGGTAGTTGTTATCCAAACTTAGACAAATTGTCTATGGTCGTAATGTCCAAGTTCAATAATCGGCCCAATCGCCTCAGTTATTTCAGATTTATGCTCCTTGGAATAGTAAAAATTCACGAAATTAATGTTTGAAAGGCTATTTCCTTATTAATATGTGAAGCAATAGCAGGGACATCCATGTCCTGTTGACACATCTCTAGTTTCTAATTCACCGATAGCCCTAATGTCCTCAAACTTCATACAGTAATACATCTACACGAGTACCGGCACACAATCAGACCAAGCGAATCTGTGGCTCGGATGTAAAGACACTGCATCTAAAACTTTCTCGTCTTTCACTGCTGCGGGTTTGAATCCCACTGGGAGCTCGACTTGTCAAGTGAGAAAGTGTCGATTCTTATGAATGGTGAGAGGTTTACAGTACTGGTTCTACCCAGGAAAATGGGGAGGTCTACCTCTATATGGCCAGAAATGCTAAAAAGGACGTAAAACATCATTCCACTGACAAACAGCGCCATGATAGTTGATGGCATATACTGGTAGTACTGCCCAAGTGTCCATCTGTTTTCTTTTTAAATCTGTTTTTAATTCACTGATAGGCCTAATCTCTTCAAATTTCATACACAAATACATCTACATGACACATTCGGTCAAAAAGTAGGTCACCATTACAGACCTTGACACTTCAGTCATTTTGGTTATGGTTTCCCTTTTGGCCGATGAAACTCTTTAAACTTCTTACATAGATACATCTACATGAGTACTCCACGTTTCAACCAAAAGTAGGACCATGACCTACTTTAAACACTTAAGTTATTCTGGTAAAGTTTGTTTCTAAGTCACCTTTAACCCCCTACACTCTTCTGCACAGGTACATGAACATTTCGACCAAATCAAATTAATTTAGGTTTCTAATTCATTGATAGCCCTTTCAAACTTGGTACCTGTAGACAAGTTCTATACGGAATGACCACAAGTAGGTCACTGTGACCAACCTCCTTTTTAGCTCACCATGACGAAAATCCAGGGAGCTATTGCCATGACCTGGTATTATCCTGGCATCGGTATCATCGGCATTGTCAGTTTGACCTTGGGCCAAAAACTTTAACATTCTGGTTAACTCTTCAACCCTTTGAGGAATGGTTTCATATTTGGTATATATCTTATCTAGGGGGATGTCTTTGCAATCAACACCCTCCCACTTGTCAGCTTGACCTTGGGCCAAGGTCAAGGTCATACTTAGAAAACAACAACATTTTGTTTAAAGATAGCTCGCCAAAGAAACAGCAAAGTTACACTACAAAACCGATTATCAAAGTTCATGTCATATAATAATGTATATGTATCAATTAAAAGTATAGTTCTTTCCACCGGTTGTTAAAATACCCGTGATTGAATATGCGTAAAGTGAATTATGAGTTGGTAACTCTTAATTCAGTACTCCAGTTTTGGGGTTTTGCCTGGCTTGTTAAAGCCGTTTATGTTTGGATTCTCAAAATAGGTACGTTATATATATACCTCGTCGTCAGTAGGTTTAGAAACGGTGTACATATGTTGTAAAATTTGGCTGTTGTTTGCGAGATGGCTACTTCAACTCTCCAACCCTTTGAGATATGGCTTTCATATTGGTATGTAGCTTATCTAGGGGGAGGTCTTTCCAATGCACTTATCTAGGGGGAGGTCTTTCCAATGAACACCCTCCCACCTGTCAGTTTGACCTTGGGCCAAGAGCGAGGTTATGCATGGGAAACATTTAACCTTTCCGTTTACTCTTCAACCCTTAAAGGTATGGCTTTCATATTTAGTATGTGGCTTATCTAGTGGGAGGTACAATCAACACCCTCCCACCTGTTAGTTAGACCTTAAGCGAAGGTCAAGGTCATACTTAGAAAAACTTTAACCTTGTGGAAGACTCTTCAACCCTTTGAGATGTGGCTTTCGTATTTGGTATGTAGCTTATCTAGGGGGAGGTCTTTCATCTAGGGGGAGGTCTTTCAAATCAATACACTCCCTCCTGCGGTTTGACCTTAGGCCAAGGTCATACTTAGAAAAACTTTGACCTTGTGGTAGACTCTTCACCCCTTTGAGATGTGGCTTTCATATTTGGTATGTAGCTTATCTAGGGGGAGGTCTTTCATATAGGGGGAGGTCTTTCAAATCAATACACTCCCTCCTGCGGTTTGACCTTAGGCCAAGGTCATACTTAGAAAAACTTTGACCTTGTGGTAGACTCTTCACCCCTTTGAGATGTGGCTTTCATATTTGGTATGTAGCTTATCTAGGGGGAGGTCTTTCATCTAGGGGGAGGTCTTTCAAATCAATACACTCCCTCCTGCGGTTTGACCATGTGCCATGGTTAACTCTTAAACCTTTTGAGGTATGGCTTTCATATTTGGTTTTACCTTGTCTAGGAGGAGTTCGTTCAAATGAACACCATCCCACCAGTCAGTTTGGCCTTGGGCCAAGGTCAAGGTCATACTTAGAAAAGCTTTAACCTTTTGGTTAACTTTTTCAAAGTCCCTATAACTCTTTACACATTGTTTGTTCTGATTAAATGTTTCATAAAAAAACTCCATTCTTAAAGCACCAAAACACTCTTAAAACTATCAGATTTCATAATTATATGCTTGCTGATACTAAACAAAATAATGCTTTCTTCAATGACGCTGCCAACTTGCTGTCCAAAATACATCCATGTCCCATGGACATAGTTTCTTGTTTTCTTCTTCAATTTTTTTGGCTTGACTTTATTTATGCATGTTATAGTACAGCACCGCATGTAATACAATTGGCTAAATGTATATAGATTAAAAATATTAAAATATATATTTGATTTACATGTTTCTTACAATAAAATTATGGTGAAGCACTTCTAAAGGTTCTTATTTGAAATAAAGAAAGTATGTAAATCCTTTTTTTTATACCAACTATGCATTTTTATAGCCTGCCACAAAAGTGGGTCGGGCATATTGTGTTACCCTTGTACGTCCGTCCATTCGTTCCAAAAAAGTTTTACATTCAAGTGTTTTTTTTGTTAAGTCCATTACTCAGATACCACACAGAACACTGCCATCAAACTTAATTAACACTTGCATTTATTAAACGGCAGTATGTTCCTACCAAAACTAGGTCAGTAAGAATGACCTTGACCTACTTTTTGGACTTGTTATTTTACATTAAAGTTTTATATGACTGACAGCACTTAAGTGGGGCATCTGTGTCCCATGGACACATTTTCTAGTTAACTTTTGAGAGACTAGATTTAATTGTTTAAAACATATGATTACACATTTCATTGAATTAATTCTTTTTAAAGCTTTCAAGTTTGTTAATTTAATTTAGCACACATTTCATTGAATTAATTCTTTTCAAAGCTTTCAAGTTTGTTAATTTAATTTAGCAGATTTGCATGATTTTTGAATATTGCATTTTTACATTCTACTGCGATCTCTGTGTAAGAAACTTTCTGCATTTACAAACTTAATTACAAATTGCATTTTTGTAGCTAATAGAATTATAAAACAACATTTAATTCACCCCACAGGTATTGATTTATTTTTTATTAGGAATGGATATATCAGATGAAATTCTATTTATTTTAAATATTAGCGGTAATGTGAACTCATATTTCAAATGTTTAAAACTTGGTTGGAGCCAGTGTTTCAACTTCCACTTGCAACAAGGGTTTTCATTGGTTCTTTTCTTGGCTTGTTTGACTTGTAGGGCTTACAATCCACGATTGTTTAGGTTGCAACACAAACTGGACACCGCAGACGAGTCCAGTAACCAGCCTCAGAAACCTGCTGCAGAGAAACCAAAGGAATCAAAGAAGGTGGGTATACCAGTTACAGTGTTTTATTCTTATTATATTATGTTAGGGTGTGGCATATGATATATATGACATTAAAATCACAAAACCGTTCAAGTAATTTAATAATAATTTACTCAGAAGTTTGCAGTTAAAATAACAGATTATTATTTCATAACAAAACAAAGATCTAATTGACATTCGAAAATGCAAAAATTTAGTTACTTGAAAAGTTCTGAGATTTTGAATGTTATTGATGAAACCTTCTTCCCAGCATGTTAGTCAATTGATATTTCATGTAGTTTGTTATATACCAGTATATTGCAGGCCCCCTGATTAATTCATCAACATTCCCCCCACCCCCACAAAAAAAATCAGAACATAAAATATAAAAAGATTTATTAGAAATATATTTTGGGCATATTCAAACTTGAAATATCAGCTTTTTAGACATTTGAGTAAATAAAAGGGTGGAACAATTTCAGGATTTGTTCAAAGACACTGGTATTATTGTAAGCTCAAACATTTGATGAACATTCTCTGCTTCATGCATGCTACCTCCATTTTACCTTTACCAGTCTGTCTCACGTATGTTACCTCCCTTTGCATGCAGATAAAACCCTACCAGTCACAAGCCTTCTATGGAATCCTGTTAGTGCCATCAACTTTTCCATCTGGTACTTTCAAGAAAAGTTGAACTTTAGTACTAAATTTCGACTAATTTCGACTAGCTCTGAAGATTTAACACGACAAATCCTTCTGAACGTGTTATGGTATTTTAACTTTCACAAGAAATGCACAACACCATAGATATTTGTCTTTTGACAGGGATTTTCAATCTCTCAGTAGATTGTATTGTTATTTAGGGACTATTTAAAGATCAGGAATCTTCCATGAGATGGGAGGCGTGAGCAGATAAGAACGAGTGAAAACATGCCTCTCTTCGAGAGAAAGATTTCATGATAAATGAACCCATCCATTATAAATATAATCTATCTATTACATTTTAACATCTACCGGTTTACTACATAAGCTTGTGATCAAGACAGTAGTTCAGATCAAATTCATGTACATTTCATAAACTCTATAAAAATATTGTAAATATTTCTTAGTTAAAAATGATTTAAGAGTTAGTATATGATTGCGTGATTTTGAATTTTCTTTCTATGAAAAATCTATCTTTGACAAATAGAAATTTAATAAACATTACCAGAACATTTTTGTTGTGAATGACAAATGACATTCTGTTACAACAGGTTTGTTTGAATTTTGTACATTTGTTTTGATTTAATGGGGTCATATTTTATCTTACAAATTGAGTGTTTCGTAATTGCATACACTACATTATTTCTCATTGTAAATTGTTTTCAATCTTTAAATAGACTGGTCTACCCTCCATATCTGAAGAAGATCTACACTAAGTTATAGGTAGACAGACTGTGCCCATGTATTGCTAATTTAGCATCAATTCGCAGCTAATATTTGAGATTTTCAGACAGTGCTCATGTATTGCTAATTAAGCATCAATTCGCAGCTTATGTTCGAGATTTTCAGACTGTACTCATGTATTGCTAATTCAGCATCAATTCATAGTTAATATTTGAGATTTTCAAGGACTTTATACCTCTAATAAACTTGTTTGTTCAAAGTCACATGCTATGATATTTTCAAAAAGTCATAATTTCATTGGGGCTCACCACTACAAAATCCTCATGTGGCTTTCAACTTAACTTGTCTGAGTCTGAAGTGCCATAAGTGGCCTCACAGATCCTCTTTTTCCAAAATAAAGGACTTGTTGAATTGGTCATACATTTTGGTAGAAGTCCTTGATAATCTAGAAATTAGTTAGAAAATGAGAAATAAAACGTAAGCTTTTAAACATGCTTTTAAGCCTATTATAATATTGCTTAACGTATTATATGATGGTGAAATTGCTTTTTAAAATTTCAGCCAAGTGCAATACCAGTAAAGATAAAGTGATATTGAAATCTCTTAAGGTTTGCATGCTAGTAATCAGTTAATCCGTCCTTGACCTAATTTAAATTTTGAATTTTAGTGTTTGTTGTTTTATACCCAGTATATGTATCCAAGATTTACATATTGCCCATGTGTTATACAGATTATGGTCTAACAGAGTGGATTGATTAACACTGCTATATTCAGATTACGCATATCTCATATCAACCTAATGTGACCTTGACCTTTGTTAACCTTGACCTCTACAGGAGCGTGATGCGGGTCAGAAAATAATAAGAATGTCACAATTTTCATCTCATAATAAGAGGCTTATGGCCTATAGTTGTAAGTAATGTACACGTGGTCGAGTGGGGGAAATTATGGACAATTTGGTAATGGGCTGTAGAAATATGTTTCACTTTTCACTGGATGAAGGGAATATCTAATGTGGCACAGGAGTCATTGATTGTTCTAACTTGAAATATGTAAAATATTATGAATTAATCAGTTTTTGGCAAACACTTGAACAGTTTTAAAATTGTCTTATAATCCTTTAATGTGTGAATGGATGGGGTGGGTCTCACCAGTACAGTTATATGAGATGTTAGGGTGACTCTGCACTATAGCTTTTCTTGCATACTGGATACTTAAAGTATATCCACAATTAACATGAGTGATGGAAAGCCTGATCTTAGACATGGGGGAAGAATAAAGGCACGCGCATAACACAGTGATGTTGAAAACGTGAACAGATGCATGATGGTCATTGTGTAAATAAATATGCAGAATGTAGTAGTTGGCGATGTCAACATACAAAATGGCAACAGTATGCAAGAAAAAGAATCAGTTATAGGTATTTGGTTTAGATAGGGAAATTCCTATCCTCAGTATAAGTGTTTTGATTGGAACCTCAGCACAGCTGTTCCGATAAAAACTATTATACCTGTGTTAGAATTCCCGATCTTCACTGGATACCCATGAAAGATTCTTATAAACTATATAGTATACACCACAAAGTATTGTGTATAGCCTCTGGGATCAGCTTGTAACACTTTTAAAGAGAAATGACTGAAATGGTTTGTTTGGAAAGCTGCTTGGGACTGACTACTTGTTTGAGTTGTGAGTGGACTGTGTGTTGCATGGTGGAGGTGTTTAGAGTTTATGTGTGTGATGCAGTGCTGTGGAGCTGTGTTGCATGGTGGAGGTGTTAGAGTTTATGTGTGTGATGCAGTGCTCATATTATTTTCTTAATTTTAAAGATAAGTAACACTCGATAAAAAAATACATCATCCAGTAAATAATAAACATGGATTGTTCAATAAGCTTCTTATTTTTACTAATTCTGTATTCATGCAAAAGTTTAAAATACCTTTTGAAGGTTGGTTTTATAGTGTTTGAAAATATATTTACCGTATTTCACGAAGCTGTCCATATATCATTTTAATGTTATTGTAGATTTGCCATCCAAATAGATATAGGCCAAAACACGCGAAAATGCCCCTTCAGACAAAATTGTGACATTTTATGTTTTTTGATGATTATGAATCTCGGTGATTTTCGCTATAATTTATACTTTATTTCGTGTTGATATCTTAATTAAAAATGATTTTATCTCAATTTGAAAATTTAAGATTGTACTCGCCATTAATTTTGACGTTGACATTATCATCTTGGACGACGTCGTTGATTAAACAATACAACAAATATAAACAGTTACCATTTTCTATAGCATCAACTATTTATATTAAGAAAACATATTCCCTAAGTATAATAAGTAGGTAAAACACGGAAGTGATGAGAAATTTGATTAGTAAGTAACTGATTACCGGCCGACGTCATAAATTGTTACTTTATGACGTTGTTGTCTGCTGAACGTCCGAAGGGACGTTTTCGTGTGTTGCGGGCTCATATATATATAAAAAAAAATCATGAAAAGCGTGATGATGAAACAGTTCAAAGAAAATGAAAATCCAATTAAATGTGACTAAGTAAAACACACTACAAAATATAGGTACATATGTCTAGTACACACATTGAGGGTATTATGTTAATATATATGGCCTAGTACACATACTGAGAGTATTATAAGTTAATACATATGCCTAGTACACATATTGAGGGTTATTATTTTTAATACATATGTCTAGTACACTATTGAGGGTATTATATGTTAATACATATGTCTAGTACACACATTGAGGTATTATATGTTAATACATATGCCTAGTACCACATATTGAGGGTATTACATGTTAATACATATGTCTAGTACACATATTGAGGGTATTAAATGTTAATACATGTCTTAGTACATATATTAGGGGTATTATATGTTAATACAGGTCTAGTACATATATTGAGGGTGTTTATGTAATACATATGTCTAGTACACATATTGAGGGTATTATATGTTCATACAGGTCTAGTACACATACTGAGTAGTATTATATGTTAATATATATGCTAGTTACACATATTGAGGGTATTATATGTTAATACATATGTCTAGTACACATACTGAGGTATTATATGTTACATCTATGTACACATATTGAGGGTATTATATTTTAATACATTTCTAGTTACACATTTTGAGGGTATTATATTGTTAATACATGTCTAGTACATATATTGAGGAATTATATGTTAATACGTATGTCTAGTACACATATTGAGGGTATTATATGTTAATACATGTCTAGTACATATATTGAGGGAATTATATGTTAATACATGGTCTAGTACACATATTGAGGGTATTATATGTTAATACATGTCTAGTACATATATTGAGGGAATTATATGTTAATACGTATGTCTAGTACACATATTCAGGGAATTATATGTTAATACATATGTCTAGTACACATACTGAGGGATTATATGTTAATACATGTCTAGTACACATATTGAGGGTATTATATGTTA
>JAWPHD010016733.1:0-48285 GCA_037043455.1 Cyrtodaria siliqua
TCAGCGTTTAGCGTTTTAAAAAATGCATCATCGTTCGTTTTTTAAAACGCTGAAAGCCTGAAACGAACGAAACGAACCGACACAACGAACACAACCAATGCATTTCGCTATTTCGGATAACTTTCAATATTATCCTTTTGAGTACATAATTGAAGAGTCTCGATTTAAACGAAGTGCGTTTTGCAGTATTTTAATATAAAGAAATACACTGCGTAAATGGTGTTTTTAAGCACGATTACACACTTTAATTTTTACCCATTTCAAATAGAAAATGTATTTATTGTGTAGCACAAACTTTATATTATTTCATTATAAAACTGAAATAATGTTGGTAAAATCAGACGGCATATTTTTATATAGTGTCAAGTATGTTCAATTTTTGATGAAAATAACATTAACCCGGAAGAAAACAGAATCATCAATGTGCACCACCAAATAATGTCAACCAAAGGACACATTCTTCAATATGATCACAAACATTAGCCGCCGACTAATGGTAAGAACCGCATGACTGGATATCATGCGTAGTTTAATCGTCAGAAATGTTGCGATTGGTAAACGCTGAACGAACGAACGCAAATGCATTTCCTCAGTTTGTGCATTTAAACGCACACATTATGTTGCGTTCGTTCCGTGCATTTAAATGAACGCATAGTTTCGTTTATAAACGCTGAACGCATTAAAAAACGCAAATGATTTGCAGTTTAAAAAATGCATTCATAAAAATGAAATGCAAACGGAATGCAAACGGAGCGCAAACGGAACGCAAACGAAACGCAAACGGAATGCATTTTTGGGGTACTTGAACGCAACTGGGTCTGTAAGTGTGAGGTTTGGTGCACCCTAGAAACGGTTTAAACCCCCAGTTGCCTACTTTGCCACTGACCGTTCCAAGGCGGTAGTCCTATTGTCAACACTTTTGTGTTTATGGTGTCGTTTGTATTTATTATTACTTTTACCTTCTTGTTTGTCAGTTTGCGTGTTAGTTTCTGTGTTTTGTGGTTGACTGTCCTCCTTGAATGTTACTTTCCCTGTCCGATTTTTTTATATTTCTTTGACATGTTGAACTGCTACATGTACTTGCAACTGTTCATCATACGAAAATTAAACATTAAGAAATTTATAAGAATAACTCGATGCCGAAAAATTGTTTTGCGAAGAACTCTTGAAAACAATCCTGTACATCTTGGAATTCCGCTGAAAATCATTTTATCCGAAACGCCCTGCTAATATGGTATCATTCTTATACATTATACTTTCGACCAAGTTTAATGTAAATCAAAAGAAAGAGACTTTGTGCAGAAAAAAAGCCAAAATCCTTTGATTTCGTCAAAAATCATTCAAGTTAACCCAAACGACCTGACAATATGAGTTAATTAAAATTATATTGATACTGCCTACTAAGTTTCATAAACATCGGATAAAAAAGGTAGGAAGGGATGAGCGGAACCTTTACACTTGAAAATAATGCGATTCTGCAAAAACGTCATTCATCAATCTTAACAATATGTCCTACTCGTCTACATAGATAGATAGATAGATAGATAGATAGATAGATAGATAGATAGATAGATAGATAGATAGATAGATAGATAGATAGATAATAGATAGATAGATAGATAGATAGATAGATAGATAGATAGATAGATAGATAGATAGATAGATAGATAGATAGATAGATAGATAGATAGATAGATAGATAGATAGATAGATAGATAGATAGATAGATAGATAGATAGATAGATAGATAGATAGATAGATAGATAGATAAGATAGATAGATAGATAGATAGATAGATAGATAGATAGATAGATAGATAGATAGATAGATAGATAGATAGATAGATAATGTTATTGACTTAAACTGTTAAACTGTTACAGGTTTTCATCATTGCAAATACATGATAATTATAATATACACACACGTGACATATTTTTACATTGCATATACAACAAAATAAACATTACGTTTTTTTTTTGCTTCATACATATTTAAACAAAAAAATACACATATTATGGAATGTCAAATTATAAATGAGGATGGTCTGAAATAAGATATTTTTTAGTCTGTTAAATTTGATGTATAAAGCCTTAATACAAACGCATAGAAATAAACTTACTTCAACTAAGAATAATCCTTTTGTTAATGACTTCAACAATTCCGCACAATTCGACTACATACAATTATTAGTCACAAACTTAAAGTAAATGCTATGAAAACTGTAGGAGAATGTGAGCAGAACACATTACACGTAAAACAATCATATTTCTGTAATTACACTCAAATTATTCAACCGGAATGCCCTGACGACATGCGTCACAGAATAATATACTTCTATTTGCCGCCAAGTTTCATGAACGTTTGATGCAAAATATAAGAGCAATTGAACGGAAATGCGCACATAAACAAATTTAAAGTAATATAATTTCACCAAAATAACATTAGCAAGAACGCCCCGACAATATGCGCTTCTAAACATCATACTGGTATTTTGTTCCGATATCATCAGATGAAAAGCGCAGGAGAAGTTAAGCGAAAAGGAATGTGTGAAGCACGCATGGACGTGTACCATTATAAGAGTCTTTCATGGGTATCCGGTGAAGATAATGAATTTCAACCCGAGGTATACGTGTTTTTATCGGAACCGAGGCTCTGCGAGGTTCCGATTAAACACTTATACCGAGGGTTGGAATTCCCTATCTGAAACGAATACCCATGATAGATTCTTTTTCTTGCATATCAGAGAAATGCTGTGCATTGACGCCGCCAGCTATTAACGTTTTGCATGTTTTCCTGCATAAAGGATGTTGGCTCGCGTGAATTTTATCTCGACCCTAGGGTGAGATGGAGATATCTAGCCCCGGTAAAATGGCGGATATCATTGTCCGGTATGCAAGAATACCATATCCCTCACCTTCGGCGAAAACAAAATGTCGGTACTAGGCCTACTGTGGAATAGGCCTTTCATGGGCTTCAACGGACACGTGATGTCGGTACTAAGCCTACTCCGGAATAGGCCTTTCCTGGGCTTCAACGGACACTGATGTCGGTACTAGGCCTACTCTGGAATAAGCCTTTCCTGGGCTTCAACGGACACGTTATGTCGGTACTAGGCCTACTCTGGAATAGGCCTTTCTGGGCTTCAACAGACACGTGATGTCGGCACTAGGCCTACTCCGGAATAGGCCTTTCCTGGGCTTCAACGGACACGTGATGTCGGCACTAGGCCTACTCCGGAATAGGCCTTTCCTGGGCTTCAACGGACACGTGATATCGGTACTAGGCCTACTCTGGAATAGGCCTTTCCTGGGCTTCAACAGACATGTGATGTCGGTACTAGGCCTACTCCGGAATAGGCCTTTCCTAGGCTTCAACGGACACGTGATGTCGGTACTAGGCCTACTCTGAATAGGCCTTTCCTGGGCTTCAACGGACACGTGCTATCGGTACTAGGCCTACTCTGGAATAGGCCTTTCCTGGGCTTCAACAGACACGTGATGTCGGCACTAGGCCAACTCCGGAATGGGCCTTTCCTGGCTTCAACGGACACGTGATGTCGGTACTAGGCCTACTCTGGAATAGGCCTTTCCTGGGCTTCAACGGACACGTGATGTCGGTACTAGGCCTACTCCGGAACAGGCCTTTCCTAGGCTTCAACGGACACGTGATGTCGGTACTAGGCCTACTATGGAATAGGCCTTTCCTGGGCTTTAACGGACACAGTGCTAGGCCTACTCCGGAATAGGCCTTTCCTGGGCTTCAACGGACACATGATGTGGGTACAAATATTTGACAATGAAAATAGGCCTTCCGCACGTTTTTTTCCAATAAAAATGATAACCTACCATGTTTATACTGACATGGAAAACCTAAGGACTATTGAACCAGCCAATATACTATGATAACAAAGAGCGACAATGAACGCTATTGAATGAGCAATTAATCATGAATTCATAACAAATCAACTACATAATTGTTATAGTTGATGAGCTATTAAAACGATCATTAGACGAGCTATATAAAGAAATGCATATGCATTGAGTAATGAGCAACACCGAGATATAATGAAGTGATCATCAACATGTACACGTACAATCAATATAACGATACTGCATGTACTGTTACGAGCATGTTTACCTGAACAACACGAAGAAGCAATTGTATTTACACGTAACTTCGATGTACTAAATGGTTTGAAATTACAAACGTTGTATCCGATTTAAACATAGTAATATAGATCAAACTTGCAAGAAATAAAACAAATTCCGCCATTTTTCGACACGCATGTTATGTTCTGCACGTTTGTATTAAAATAGTTCTTATCAAATACGTATGTGTAAAGCATATTCGATCCGACCCTATTACTGCAAAATCAACCGCAACATATACACCACGAAAAAACACAAATGTAACATACAATGCAACACCTGCGTGTATATACATGCATTACATAATATACAATACAACTCAATACAGGGGAATGTAAATACCCGACATGTACCGAAACATCCAGCACATGTGAGTCTTTAAATCTCTTACATATTCTTTTTTCCATTTTGCATGACTGACGCAGCACAGCAAATGTAACATTAAATGTCAACTAGAACTCATTTTACAACGCGCAAACGTAAATCCACATGTGTGTCATTTAAGACATAATTTAAAAATAATAATTTTGACCCCGATCCTTCTGCTCACAACATTTTCATGGCTATCAGAGTTTGAGCACGTGTATGATTACATAAAATCAGTTTGGAACAATATGGAACAATGTAATACATATCGTACATGATTATTGTGTTTTATATTTTGAACCCGGCTCATGTTTTTTAAAAAAATATATTGCCCTTGAAAACCGTCTGTATGATGAGAAATCGTACGCCAAGTTTGTTTGTTTATTTAGTGATTAGTGATTTAGGATGAGATATGGTGCATGTAATGGACATAGAACGGACGAACAGACTGAACAACTGAAGCTTTAATGCCTTTTCTCGAAAGATGTGGTGATAAGTATTAATAACTGTGAGTAAAAACAAACGGTAAGCTAGTAATCATATTTAAGCGATGTCCGAAGTAGATAACAAATGTCATTAGCATCAACAGACAGCATTGACAAAGTCAGGAGATGAAAGAAATAGCATGGGAAGATGATGTATATCTAATGATATGCAAATATCTGACAAACTAAAGTCACCGTAGCCTAACATCAAACATAACATGTATTTTACTTGTGGTAAAATACTCAAGTGTAATTATATACACACTTAAATTAGACGCTAAATTTTAGAATAATGATATGCTATCCTGGAAACTGTTTAAGTGTGAATGTAACACTAAATATTCCAAGAAAACTGTCTAAATCACCCATATTATGCATTCCGGTGCTCCTTTTGAAACACTTTGACATAGTCAGATGTTTTGCTTTGTATAAAATTAACATTTCATAAAGCGGATGGAAATATGCACACGAATCACAAACGTCTTCTAACGTAACTCACAGCTCTGTTTTTAAAGTACACTCGACAAAACTGACGTTTTTTTTTAAACTTGCGGCGTCTCTCGATTGTCTACATAACTGACATATTGCAAAGTTGCAATCATCATTTTAAGTAGTTGAATAGTTCAAAACAAATTAGTTTGGAATATTATTAATTGTTGGTGACATTTAACTTGTACAATAATTATTTAAACCTATGGCAGAACAACAAAAAACAGCAAATGAAAAAAGCAAATTGTCTTATATGTTATTTAAAGTATAACAAGCTCTAAGTCAAACTGATACTTGATTAAATAAATCGGGATGCTCATTGTAATGCTTCGTAACTAATAATAGCTAGAAGATTGCCGTGTTCCCCTTTAAAACCTGAATTATATATTTTTATTAGGATATTGCACATTTATCTTAAAGTTACACAAGCATCGTATTGTTAATTCGCAATTGCATTCTCAAAATACGAAATTATGAATCAATAGGTCACATGTAAAATACAGCCACGTGCAAAATACGGTTGCGCAGGCTGTTGCTGACGAGTCCCTAGCGAGCTTGATTCAGAATGTTAACATGTGCAACATGTGCAACATTTCCATAATAAAACTATTTGGAAGCCATACGCTTGATGATGACTTGTCTTCACTCAACAACGTCATTGTTTATTTAAAGTCTGTGGCAGACAAACTAAAATAAAATAGACAGCAATTGAACTGCAACTATCAATAGTCATGTATATCTGTATAAATATTCACATTATATGATATATGTTTGTCATACGGATAACAAGCTGTTTTACTTGGACTCATGCGAATTTAATATGGTATGTGTTAAGGAAATTGTGATGTATACTTGTAATTGATTTATGTAAGGAAGTGCTATATATACGCCTTCTCATTGTATCAGCTTAGTTATGATCAACTATATATTTTGACATGTATTGTTTGGTAATACGTACACTGTTGCAATACTTTGTGAAACTGTATGTTGTATCTCACGGACTTTTAAGCCTATCGGAAATTGGAAATAAATATATCTATCTATAATATTGCTATCACGTTTTACCATTTTAGCTGCATTTGTTTGTTTGACATGTTCATGAACATTGTTTATCAATTATCACTTGAAGTCATGTATGCTCTAAGTGCATACTGAGAAGCTTTTAAAATGTATAGCATTAGTATTCCTTTTAACTGTTGTTGACCTATTCTTAGCAAACATTGTTTACTTCTGTTGATAATGATCACAAAATGAAAGGTGCTAAAACGTTTTTCAAATATCAAAGTAATTTAAGGACTCTTCTGCGACAAGGACTATAACAACCTGACTTCTATGGTGATGTGATTTATAAACTTCGTAAGATTCTTGGTCATGATCACTTTCATACTATCTTTGTTAAACTTGTTAAAATGTTTATCAAAAGAGGTTATGACCCTATCATTTTGCAACGTACTGCATGCTTGGTGGTGGACCATTTTACAGTTCGCCACTATGATTTCCTCTTTAATTGTACGATGACCGGACAGGCTGTGGACACTATGATGACGCCTACCTAAAGCCCATTGGGACGGTGGCGTTTGATGTTTTTCTATGACCTTTCTTGTCGTGCCCTTAATGGTTTATTCTCTTGTTGCTCTAGCTTCTGCCAAGTCATCGAGTACCTTCATTGTGGCTTTCTAGGCTATTGTTTTTTTTGTATTTAGATATACACGAGCATCTTTGTGTTTTACTTATATTGCCTATTGATACTGCCTTGTTGGTTAGAGATTAGATCATGGCTGGGATTTCTTTATTTACACTGTCCTGCTTTAATGGGATGACAGTAGGGTACGTGTGGGGTTTGTTCCACCCTAGAACCGGTTTAAACCCCCCAATGACCTACTTTGCCACTGACCGTTCCAAGGCGGTAGCCCTGTTGTCAACCTTTTTGTGTTTGTGATGTTGTTTGCATTTATTATTACTTTTGCCTTCTTGTTTGTCTGTTTGCGTGTTTGTTTCTGTGTTTTGTGGTTGAGTGTCCCCCTTGAATGCTACTTTCCCTGTCCGATCTTTTTATATTTCTTTTTACTTGTATATACGCTTTTAATTAGATAATATCTTTTAAGACAGGCTAGAGTCACACAGGCACATACAACATGTCCATCTTGTATCTGTTGGTTGAAATCCGGACTTTCTGACTAAACGTACAAGAGTAGTAACTTAAATTCAAATTTTGCCGGATTGCCGATCAGGAGATTGTATACATTTTTGAAAACAGTGTGTGGAGTTTACATTTGCGTACATTTAATTTGACATTATAGTTATGGATTATATTGTTATATAATAATAATGGAGATCAGGAAAAAAACGCACTAGCTAATTAACAAAAGCGGGAAATATATATTTTTTGGCGTACAACAAAAACAGGAAATAAAAAAAAGCCACGTACAATAGTTGCACATACGGTCAGAAAAAGATAAAGTGTTAATTTTATTTTGCTTGCTAGAAAATAAAAAACTGCGCAAGTGATATTGGTAAATACGTTAAACATGTTTCACATACATATAGATACTCTCATTCAGGCTAACGGATTTCGTTGTTGGGTACTTGAAGTGTTTCTAAGTGTTTGAAGTATGATATCACTAATTTAATTACCAAATTAATTATGCCAAATCCTTGTACATGACCTTTTGACGGGATGTATTTTTATTACGCTATCTTGTCAATAGGAGCGCTGGAGACAGGATAATAACGAGGTTGCACACACTTAAAATCGATTTAAGCTAACCAGTGGTCCATATGGCCTACTGACCGTTCCAAGTCGGTAATGGTGTCTTCACCAATCTTTGTGTTTTGTATTGTCTTTTTCGTTATATTGATAATTTGTTCTTTGTGGTACAGAATGGACCTGCATTGCCATTGTGTTTGGATGCTGTGTTTTCCATAGAGCCATCTTCCTCATTTTTATAGGTGCGGTTGTTGCCATCGTGTTCGAGTGTCGGGGTTTAATGGAACCATGTTTCTTCGGTTTATGTTTACTGTTATGCATTGCTAATTTTATTTTCACCTCGTTTGTTATATGAAAAAAAACATATTCACTTCGTATTTACGTTTGTTAAATCACCAAATCGCACTGTTAAATATTTAAGGACAATAGTGTAAAAATCATTGTTTTCCCCAATATTGAAATATCATGAAACCGTTTTACCTTTACTTTGGTCACATCTTGAAATATACCATATATGGTTTTGTTAAATTTCTTCTTACTGCACAAGCGTTATACCTGAGATGTAAATAAAGCTTTGTTCTGTTCTGTTAAGTGTGTGCCTTAATTGTCCGTTCTATAGTTGACTAGAGCTGTAATCATATCTTGTTTGACTATATTGTTTCTTATATTTTAATATTTCTGCAATGTGTTGCAATGTGCTGCAAATGTGTTGTACTTATGCTGCAGTAGGACACTGTAAGAATGATGTTGTTAAATATATTGATGGACACTTTACCTGCGATGCAGTTTAATATGTCTTACTTGAGCTGCAATTCGATTATGTCCGAGTGATTTTGTCTATTGTGCTTTACTCGTGCCTGCAGTAGGACACTGTAAGAGTGGTGTTGTTAAATATGTTTTAGATGGGCGCTTTGCCAGCAATGCAGATTATTATGTTAAACTTTAGCTGCAATTCGATTAGGTTAGAGTGCTATTGTCTATTATGCTTATACTAGTTCTGCAGTAGGAAACTGTAAAAGTTATATTGTTAAATGTATCTTATTTGACACAATGCCAGTGATGCAGTTTAATATGTTTCACTCGAACTTCATTTGGGCTCTGTGCGTGTGATATAGTTAATTATTGAACACGGTTTTTCAATGATACTCTGTTTGAGTGCCCTTATGGTTTATACTATTGTTGCTCTAGATTTTACCAAATCATTCCTATATATTGCAAAACCAGTCAGATCACACCTATCATGATGCGTTATAGGCCTTTGGCGGTGGACCATAATACTCCAAATTTGCTTGTTTTGTATCACTGAATTTTAAGTAAAACAAAGGTTCATTACACATTATATATACATATATACATCATGCTGTGTGATACATATATTGACTATTTATGCTGCGTAGTTTGTTAGATGATAAAGCCTGGCAAAACAATCTTTACGTTGTCTCTTTTTACTGGGACGACACTGGGGCAAGCGTGAGGTGTGCTACACCCTAGAACCTGGTTTAAACGCCTAGACGCCTTGTTGTCATAGACTGTTCCGAGACGGTATATTTGTAACCATTTGATGTTTGTGGTATCACAAGCGTTGCTTATATTGTCCTTGAATATGTTTTTTTATTTTTTGTTTTCAATGCGCGTTTTTTTGTTGATGTTGTTGACTGTGTTCTGTGAAGGCTATCTTTCCATTTCATCTTTCTTTCAAGCTGTCTCGATTTGCAATTAGACACTGTGCGAGTGATATTGTTTTCCTATCTTTAACTTATGCTGCAATTGAACACGGTGTGATTTAATGTTGTTAAACAAATCCAACTGTTTTTGAAATTGGACTATTGGCGAGTGGTATTTTTAAGATGTTTACCATTTGTTGCAACTGGACATTGTGCTGGTGATACTGTTAAAATTCTCCGGTCATATTTTCTTTCATGAGCATGTTTATGTTTATTTAAATCGAAATCAATACACAACAATAGATATTTACAATTCACACATTGCAATATCTGTGAAAGGCGTGAATAAGATTTTATTTAATGACGTAGAAAACCTTGAAAAGGTAAATTAATCCACAGGTAAATATATTTATCAATTATCTGGCAAAAAGTCTGCAGCTATGCCATTCAGATTTACCTCATTTCCCCGTGCAGTCACGCAGTGGTAAAAGTATTATCTACGTCATGCAAATAATACTTATTTTTACATTCAACTGTTTTCAATATATGTTTCTCCCCGAGACTATCAAGAAATGTTCATATGCTGTTTAAGAATTAAATTTGTTAATTGATAATATTACAAAAAGGGTGGCCAATCATGTTTAACTGTGTTTATCTTGTGCTACAATTTTACAGTGTGCGAATTATCTTATATTTACTGGTCCTTGCGTGGTTTTAAAGTACAATACCGCCTTAAGCTGTAAAGGGGGCGTGAGAGGTGTTGCACATTAAGAACAGACTTAATACAACCGAGTCTGCTATTTTGTCTCTTGTTTGTATGTGTTGCTTCCCTTTTCGGTACTTATGTCATAAAATATTTCAAACTGTTGTCGTGATAATGATGTTGTATATTGCGTTTATGTCATGCTGCAATGGCGAAAAATATACAGCTCTGGTTCTACCCATGTAAAAGGTGGTGGTCTGTCACTTCCATAATAAATTCGACCGTTATATATGGGCTGTGTGTTCCAATCCCACTTTTCCGAGTCCCACAACCTCCGGCATCCTCAAGCACTCCTGTAGTGCCAATCGCTGCCAAATCGTCTTTGGATGAACCCCGACTACGACCGCCGCTCCGCCAACAGATAATGTCTGGATCTCCCTCTACGATGGGTTGGTATCTGGATCGCAGAACACCATTGTGCAAGCTGGTAGCAATACTGATTGTCGTCTAGGACAAGCTCTTCAAACACGTCCGTCAGCTCTTCTGCTTAGTCCTAGCTTTGCCCTCGTTCTGTTCAGTTGAAAGTGGCTGTAATACCATGTAACACGGGAAGAAATTGGTTGTCCTCCTCAGTGGCCTCTTCTTCATTATGTGGTATCTCAGGGGAACCCCTTCTTGAGTGTTTAACCGAGAACGAGGTCCTCAAAGACTCCAGCGCTCCTTCGGATGAGCAGCTCGCGATTGCCAGCAGAGACCGTCAGTGGAATAAGTCTGCTGGAAATTTGATATGTTACAGGGAAAACTTGTCCGGGATCGGCCACTTCTTTGACAGACACATCTGACCCTGGGAAGATCAACCTGTGCTCGTTTAGGTTCATAACCAGGTCTTTCATTCTGGCCTTTTGTCCGAGCATATGTTTGGCGAGGATTTTCAGCGCAGAAATTCGTTGGTGACATAACTCAACGGAAGTGGCGAGTCGCTCGTCCAAAATGGGAAGTTTTCCTCGATAAGGTGCTGCTTGAGGAAGCTGGTCTCCATTGAACACTCATATATCATGCAAAGCTGGGTCTTTTGCTTCTTTTTCCGCATTTGCCTGTAGACATCCTCTGGCCACTTGTAGTTAGGGTTTCAGAAGGTCAAGTTTCCCAGGTCTCCAGTATATCTGGAATCCGGGAACTCCTCTTTCTGCTGCTCCTCCCCCGGAGCACTTGGTGTGCATTTGACAGATGTACGAGTCCGTCTCTTCGGTGAAGGGTCTTGGATATCCACGGTCATCCTCCTCCTCTTATGCGAGGATGGTTTCGCCAAAGGGGATATCCATAGGCCCTCCCCAGTACCGTGCCTCCACGACCTCTTGGGGGACTTCTCCATAGATGGTGAGCTGTCACTGGACCCAGACGCTTCCGCCATATACGTGGCTTCGGGTGTAGAGAAGACCTGCACCTCGAAGTTCTTTACTGGTAGCATGATCGGCCGATGAATCATAGAGAATATCTCTGTCTCTGAATTCCCGATTCTGACGGTATTCTCTAATGCACCACTACCGCTTTCCCTACCTGCTTCTGTCCCAATTCTGCTTCTGTTTGTGGATGATACTCGCAACTCGAAGTCTCCAAACAGCAGCAGGAATGAATGTTGATCAACCGTTCGGAACACGTCTGAATGCAATGGATGGAAATCCATGCCCCCAGTAAAATATATCGGGGTGGCGTGCTCAACTCTAGCTCCCGTGTCCGAGGTTGAACTGTCGCCAGTGTTTCACTTCCTGTCCATCCGACCCGTAATCAGGCCGAAGTTCTTCAAAGGTGCCTCTCGAGACATGCTACCTGATGCTGGAAATGCCGACGTAATTCTTCCTTTGCGGGTTTCCAGGAGCGGGTTGTCCTTTAGGCGGATGTCTCTTGTTGGACTCGAGCTCCTCCGTGCCCGTTTGGTCGTGCGCACATGGATATTTCAGATATTCTCGGAGATCCAGGAATTTAAAAGTAATGCTGCGGATTCCCTGGCCGCTTCTTTCCGCCATTTGTTGGCTTTCTGCTGCTTTGCTATAGCCACCTGGACTAGCATAATCTGTTGAATTTCAACAGTTGTGATCCCCCTGTGTGTGCCACACTGACTCGGAAATCCTTCTTCAGGGTAGGTTCTAGTCGGTGCATTTCTACAAAACATATACACTTAACATGAGAAGATGTTACAGATTGGGTACACCTTTACTCAATGGACATCTATATTTATCGATGCTGATCGACTCCAAGGGGTAATAGCTATGCAGGCTGCGTGATACCATTCGGAACAGTATTCACACTGGATCATAAATTGTCCCCAAAGGCTCTCTACAAGTACAATGACTATCGTTATCCTCGCGGTCTACTGTCTCAATTTAGAGACGTAAGATTCCGGTTCATCCTGATCCTTCAGTAATCCAGAGGAGAACATAATATCTGCAGGGGTATTGATCTCTCTCCCCAACATTAATTTATTCGAAGTGAACCCTGTACTCCTATTCACGGTAGATCGCATAGCCTCTGCGAGCTGAGGAATGAAAACGTCCCGCTGGTTTTGTTTTTCCCTCCGAAACAGCGAACACCATTCATCAACGTTCTGTTAAAACGCTCCATCTGTCCATTTGAGGATGGTCGATATGGTGTTGTGCGTTTCTTGTGAATCTGGAGCGTCTCACACAATGCAGAAAACAGTTTTCTCTGGAGGTTGCGCCCTTGGTCTGAGAACAATTCAAGAGGATTTCTAAATCTCGAAAAGAAGGTGTTCATTGCTGCTTCTGCGGTAATTTCCGCTGACTGAGAAGGGAGCGGCACAATCTCTACCCATTTAATGAACTGATCCACCATCATAAGGATGTGCTCATTTCCCCTGAGTATCTTTGGTAGAGGTCCTAGGAAGTCAATGTAAACTCTTTCCATGGGAGCCCCAGCATGATATTCGGTAAGTGGGTGTTTACCGTGAAGATTTGGCTTAATGTTATTATTGCAGATGTCGAAGGTTACATGTAGTACATACCTCTCGATAGCTTGCGATATGCCATATCAGAAGAATTTCGCCTTCATTCTCAGCTTTGTTCTAGACAATCCCTGGTGCCCAGACGATGGTACGTCATGGTTTAAATTCAGGGCCATATTTCGTAAACCTTTTTGTAGCAACAAATCCATGATGCTGCTATCATTGCGTTTAAACTACATCTCTCCCTTTTCAAAAGGATTCTTTCCTTGTTAATCCAATGTAATTTCGATCCAGGACTGGCAAGAAAAAGGGCACCCTGTGAGGGAGTCGCAGAGTATTAATTCCAAGATATAATAAGCTGTAAATCCGGGTCCTTTTCTTGCTCCAACTGAATTGACTCCAGAGTCAGCCCCCAACAGCTTGCTGTTTCTGGCACTGGAATGTTGTGGATCACATGTACCTGGTTGGCAAACAGCTGCACATCTCCTATTGCCCACCAAACGTCCAGGGTCACAGGGCCGACCATGTGGTCTGCCATTTGTTGCGGCCTTGCCCCTGGGTCCGAAACAATGGAGACCCTCCCTTCCCGGCTCTCAATGGAGTCTATAGACAGCGGTACTGTGTCATCTACTTCTTCACAGAATGACGCCCATTGAGTATGCGCCCGGGTACACTATTTACATACCCTACATGTACGGTGTCTGTAAATTTGACACACTGAGCGTAATACTGGTAGAATCCTTCCTCTGGAATCCTGGAGAGTGCATCCACGTTCAGATGGATTTGGCCTTTCCTGTGCTTTACCGCCATGTTGCACTGACTCAATTCTTCTATCCAGCGCGCTAGTTGCTTTTGGGGTTCTTTGAATCGAATGAGCCATGTCAGACTGCTGTAGTCCTTTCTAATTGGGAATGGCCTCCCTGAAAGGAAGTGACGGAATTGCCTCGTAAACCGGACGACTGCCAGGAGCTCTTTGCGGGAGTGCAGTATCGTCTCTGTTCTGAAGTGAGACTAAGGCTTCCATAAGCTATAACCTTCCCACTGAACCTGTATCAATTCACCAAAATGGCTAAACCCGATGCATCAGTGTCCAAGATGAATTCATCACATTAGTAAGTGGCAGAACGTGCGATTGAGCGAGTCGAAAACCAACTGCTTGTCGTCGCCCAACACGAAAATTTCGTTTATAGCCCATATATCGTTCCACATCCTTGGAACTCTTTGGGACTGGCCAGTTTTGAACTACCTCGATGTCCTTGTCGGTCAATTCCAATGTGTTATGGCTAACCACTCGGCCCAAAATCTCTACTTGAAAGAAAATGCACCTTCCTGGCTTCAGTTTAAGCCCAAACTCTCGATGCCGCAGCAATGCCTCTCAGAGTTTCTTAATATTATCTTCAATTCACGTCCTAGAACCAGACTATCATCTAGAATAGTCCCCTAGAACAGCTAGGACTGTTTTCCAGTTTAAACCTCTCAGGAACAAATGTATTTCCCGTGCAAAGGAGGCTAGGGCATTACACAGAACAAATGGCATCCTGACATACTCTCATACAACCCGTACTTTGTGATAAATGCGGTCTTATTCTTGTCCTTTATTCAAATCTGCCCAAATGCGGCTTTGGCATCCAACTTGGAGAACCACTGATTTCCTGCGAGGGTGTCAAGGCAGTCATCGACCAATGACAAGGGGTATACATCCTTAATTGTCGATGCATTTAGTGCCCGATAGTCAATACAAAACCTTACCGATCCATCCTTTTTCCTAATCAGGACCGGAGCCGATGCCCATTCTGAAATACATGGCTGTATGAACCTGCATGTAGCATATTGGTCAGTTCGGCTCCTTCTTCCCTTGCAAATTTGACCCGTGTACGTCGCATTCTCTGCTTCAGCGGTTTTGTGTCTCCCGTATCGATCTGGTGTTCTATTTCTGTGAAGTTCCAAATCATATCGGAGTACAGCAAAGACATCCTGAAACTCACAAGGAGTAGGTTTTAACTCTTCAAAATGTTGTGGAGACAAGTTGTCCCTTGAAGATTCCAACATCCCTTTGATGTGATCTACCACTGCTTCCACTGTGCTATTACCCACTGATATTGGCACTTGAAATAGTGAAGTCGACTTCACACGACTAACGAGAAAAACAGTCAGGTTCACATCTACAGGGCTTGCAGGCTCGGTAGCAACGAAATGGTTCTCTGTTTCAGGCTCGTTCAATGAAATCTGCCCCGGTACTGGTGTGTTAGCTATCCCTTCCAAATCTCTGACACATGTACCGTGTATACCTGGTCTTCCTTGAGTCCCGTACACTTTGCTGCCTTTTTACTTGTTTCAGTGGTTTCTAGAGAAGAATCCTCTTCCTTGAATCCTTTTCGTAATCTACTATTGGTCTGGCCAAAATGGTCTTCCCTGAGTCCCAGTTTTATTCCGTTTTCACCTAAGCCCAAATGGTATTCCTTAAGTACCATCGGCTAGCTTGTAAAATGGCCTTTTCTATTCCCTGATTTGGTCTTCGACCTCCTTTACCGACCCCAAGGCGTTCATCATCCGGATCGGCATTGAATGGCACATGCCGTTTTTTGTCCTGGTACATGTGATAATCTCGTTTAAAACGCTTAAAATGCCCCGCACTCCCACATAGAAGCACACTTCCGATCTCCCGCACTTAGGGAAGAGGACTTTCGGGACGGTTACTGCCGTGATCTGTTGGCTCGCTTGACCTCAGAAGCAACCCACCTCACTTCATTGGCCACTTTCTCACATTGTCATTCGCGACATCCACTCTCCAAGAGCTTTCAGTCTTTAATCTTGCTCTTGAATCTGTTGTTGCTGTGGCTTTAGTGCTGGCCTAGACTGTCTCACGTTGAAGACGGGAAAATCGCCATCTGTGCCACTGTCGTCATCGTCCTGCAGAACAGTGCATGTCCTAAGATTTTGTATAGTCCAACGATATCTCGTCTTCCTGTGTCCTGCCTATTTGCCGTACATGGCATTGTGTACGTATTTGTACTTTCGAATGGTATCCATCACTGCGTCTATGGAGCCAGGTTTCAGAGTACATGCGTGTTGACCCCTCCGCTTTGTCTTCGCATCCTTGGCAAAATTTAATGACGGCCTGACTACAGATGCGCTCCTCTGGGAGGTCTTTAAATGCTTTATTGTTTAGCTTTCTAACCCTGTTCACCCCCCCCCCCCAACCCCCTCACCCTCGTCCTTCGCCTGGCACGATTGCTGAAATAGAGCAAAAGCTGATTCCGGCAACTCCTTGGCACCAAAGCGCTTCTCCAGTTTCCTTAGTATCTTCGGGAACGGCAAATCCTCATCCATCTCAATCAGGATGGTGTAAAATTCCTCCGCTTTGCCCGAAATGCATTCCGGCATTGTTTCTCTGTCCAAGCAAAATTTCTGTTTGAAAACATTCCAGTTTGATTTGCCATCAAAAATTGGTGTTTTCGGCATGGACGACGGTTTAAAGCCAATCTTGTCTGAAACCCTTTCGGTATACTCCTTTTTTCTTCAGGCTCGCTTCCTCTCCATCACCGTCACTCCATGGCGACGATTGGTAGTAAGGGCTACTTGCTGTCTTTGTTGGGGTTATCTTTCCGGTGTTTTTGGCCGATTATTTGAGAGGGGGCGCCATGGCCTCGTCCTCACTGTCATCATCCTCTGAAGGTTGCCATAGCAACCGGCAAACGTTTTGGCGTCTATCGCCCTTTTCATGTTCTCCACGAACTTGCGATCTAATTCTGCTTGGTTCGATTTGATGTCCCTGTCCGATCTTTTTATATTTCTTGGTATATGCAGATTTGTTTCGAAGTTTATGTAGACCCACACGTTTTGCGCTTTAAATTTTGGAATTGATTTAAGCATCTCATAAAAGATGTTGACATTCGATTCCCTTAAACGCATAATGTGTCTGGCTATTTTCTTGCCAATGTTGGGGATCATGAGTAGATCTTCCTCTTAACAGAAATTAATTTTCACAGGTGACACGTGAGAGACTATTGTTTAATTATTGTAAGGGTGTACCAACAACAAGTAGTACATACTAAATGCGAGAGATATAGTACCAACTATTTATTATTACCACCTAAATTATGAACTGCGTCCGTGGCAGAATATTAATTGTCTGCGAATGGTCTAGAGTATTTATTTTTTAAAAAAAAATTGTATTTTAAATTCAAAGATATTATAAACTCCTTATAAACTGCTTCCGTGGCAGGATACTAATTGTCTGCGACGGGGCTAGACTATTTTTGTAATTAGTATTTTTAATCCCAAGATATTTCCCAAAATACTTATAAACTTCTTCCGTGGTAGGATACTAATTGTCAATTTGACTGGACTTTTGTTATTGATTAAATATAATTAATCCAAAATATAGGTCATATCGCGGTATCGACATACTGTGTATAAAATGCTGCCATGGCAGAATATATCTTTAAACTGACTGGACTATTTGTATTCGTTAAAAACAATTAAACCAACCATAACACATGCTGCAATGATAGTTTTCACGTATTTGTGGGGTATCTGTTGTTCCTGGCAAGATATCTCCTGAATTAGGCGCATTGGCCCCAAACACCCGTCGGAAATCAGTCTACGAACGAGTTATGCAATACTTCAAAAACCGAAAGTAGAACGCGAAACCCGATTACAAATTACTAAGCTATCGCACTCGCGGCCAAAACTCACTCGACCTTGGTGAATCCGGCACAGTAACGGAACAGCCTGAGTAAACAATGCCAATTCAACTGAAAACTATTCACTTTCACCGTCAAATCCATTAAACTATTGTTTCGGAATCTTCCAAAACAATCCTGAAACGTATTCCGGTGAACAACTTCCGGTATCCTGTGATCTTCCACTTGCGCTCGCTCACACTTTGGAGCGTTTCTTACGTTTTAAAATATGTAATCGTCTAACCTTGTCCAGATAAACAGCAAAGAAGCATTAAAATTGATTCAAACCGATGTATCGTGTTCTGGATGCACTGGAACGGTTTTCCAATGTAATGCTAGCCCCGTGTCTTGGCAGCACCAAAATGGTTGATCGGAAAAGGTGACAACTTTTTGTCGATAAATCTCCGTTTTCCAATTAATCCTCATCGCCAATATTGTAATTCCAGTACAGTTAGGGGTATTACTTACCGATCAACCAGTATCAGAGACGCCCTGATCTTGGCTATGCTAATGGATGGTTGAGATCCTGGAATACATACGTCCTTCTTGTTTGGGGTAATACAAAGTTCTGGCAGGAACCATGCGCAGGCGCCCGAATGTTGGACTGGTCTCCGGATGGTACCATCAGGATATGTGAGGGAAGCAAAGGAGTGATTCAGAACCCACATGGGATACTTACATATTTCACCTCAAAATTTTGCAAAGCAATTATACTGTTTTATGGATGCTATGGAACATTTAAAGGAAGGTAATTTGATGCTTTGTGATAGTCAATAGCTGCTACCAATACAATCGGTTTTGTGTTTTTCTGTGATTCTTTCGAAAGCAACGTATAGAGAATATTGTCATGGACAAATTGAGGTAACGTTTGTAGTTTTTATGTGTTTTTACTAAAAATGCACGGTTTAAGATAAAGGGGGATAACACCCTTGTGTACTTATCTTTTCAAAAAACAAAACAAAAAAAATTGTTTGGACTATTGGTGATGGTCGACCTAATT
This sequence comes from Cyrtodaria siliqua, assembly GCA_037043455.1. Taxonomy (NCBI): domain Eukaryota; kingdom Metazoa; phylum Mollusca; class Bivalvia; order Adapedonta; family Hiatellidae; genus Cyrtodaria; species Cyrtodaria siliqua. Next base: position 19,207 of record JAWPHD010016733.1, read on the forward strand.
ATTCTATACAAATCATGTATTATTTTTTGTTTTGCTGTCTATATAATAAGGGAAACAAAGGGGATCCTTTTTAATTTTTCTCAGTATACAATGATTGAATAACAATCTTTACTATGTTTAACTTGTCCTGCAATTGGACATTGTGTGCATGATAGTGTTTACTCTATTTAACCTGATCTGCAATTGGACTCTGTGCAATGATGCTATTCGTTATAGGTTCTGCCTGTATAAATGGGAGTATTGAAGACGACTACGCTTAGCTCAATGATATTTGTACGTACTAATGGCCGGTGTCTATGCGTGAACGAATACTTCGTCGATATACAGAGCTTCAATATTCACGGAGATGGAATAGTGTGAGCATATTTACAGCTATTGCAATCGGATTATCAATCGCGCGAGAAGCGCCAATGCGAATTGAATAATTAAGAGTAAAAAAGAAAATTCTAATAGAAAATGCTGCCATAACTATAGAGCTTTAACGCTGGAAAGGAGTACAATTAAATAGTTCGTCAGATGTGCAAATTGATTTGATTTAGACATTAAATTGTTATGAAGTTCGAACATTTAATTTCGATTTATAAGTGTGTGATTTTGAGAATTAATAGTTACTGAGAATAAAGAATGTGATTTTGTGATATATTTTAACATTTAAATAGGCAGGAGTTTTCGGTATGTATATTTACTAAATTGCAAATTTTCATCTTTAGGTAGTACGAGAAAGTATATTTTTATGTTTGTTTAAGTAAACAGGCAATTTGTTCTTTTGTGATTTTTAATGGAATTGTTTTATAATAATAAATATAATACATAAATATAAAATCATAATTTATTTATTTTTTTCAGTGTTGTGTTTTTTAAACTCACTTGAACATTAAATTAAGTTTTCGTAAAATGTGTTTATTTTCCAGCACGCGAGTTTTATCTCAATTTCACATATTTTCAATAGTGATTATTTCGCATTTAGGAACAAAACACAAAAAAACACAAAAAAACATGGTTTTATATTATATATTTATAGTATGATTAAACATGAACGTGACATTATGATATGGGCTTGCCAAAACAAATATAAAGAAATATCAGAAATAATTTGGAAAACGGCGATAGCCTTACAAATTATACAAATAAATGTAAATGGTAAATACTATAAACGTTTAGTAGTTAAAGATGTAGATAAAATATTTACAAACTATGTGTAATTAAATGCTAAAATGTTCTATTTTCGCTGTCTAGCATTTTATTTGGCTACGGGGTACATACATGACGATAATATTTTATTGACACCGTGTTTAGAATCTTGTCAAATATTCAATGAAACATTTTACTTCGGGAGAGATATTTACAATTTATTCAGGGGAAGCCATGGGTTTGGAAAAAGAAAATGCATATTAAATATTAAGTTTAAGACGGAATCATATTTTAATTTTAGATATTAAAAAAAATGAATAAAAATAAAGTTGGCAGTACTGTTTCAATTCATCCCTAAATTCTACCTTTCCTTGGAGTAATTATGTGTCAGGCTTCTTCACTTTAAGAGTTCTAGATTACATCCAACTACCGATTTAAATATGCCATGCAAATACCTTCTTTGTACTAATACAGACATGTATACAGACGATATCTGCTACCCAGTATATAATACTGCGTCAGACGACATGCATATAGCTGCTAGATATCCGAATATTAGAGTCAGACATGCATACAGATAGCTACTACCTAATGTCCGAATACTGAACCATATATGCATGCATATAGCCGCTACCTAAAAACAATACTACATCAGACATGCATGCAAATACATGTAGGTTCTGCCTAATATACAATTCTGCGTCGAACATGCATGCAGATTGCTGTTACATAATATACACTACATAATCAAATATGCATGCAGATAGCTGCTACCTAATATACAATACAGAATTAGATATGCATGCAGATAGCTGCTGCCTTATATACAATACTGCGTCAGACATGCATACAGATAGCTAAGCGTCAGACATGCAGATAGATTCTACCTAATAATTTTAATACTGCGTCAGACAAGCATACATGTCGCCGCTGTCTTATATACATTAACTTAAAATAATGTATATGCCTCGAATTTTAGGACGTGTACATTACTTACCCTTAGTACAAAGCAAACATAAAATATGTTTGACGTACTGGCAGATATTTCAAGAAAATGAACCAATTTCTACAGTTTTAATACACAATACTTGTCAAGGCCCAACACACTGTTTAACACATAATTATAAAGGCTAAGCGTATGCTTTTTCAAGATGTATACAACAAAACTAATTAATAAACTAATATATTTTTGAAAAAATATTACAATATTATGCATTATTGGTTAGTAGAAAATTGTAACTTCATAAAATGGGTATGCAACTATCGCATTCCATTGAGAATAAGGTGTTAGTGTGCGCATATGACAAATAAGGCACATATCAACCTTATTCTCCTAAGAGGGAAAAACTGTTCTTTGTATTTAATATCAAATCCAACACAAACAGAGTATGAAAGGACAAACCGCATGCCGATAATTTTGAACCAATCACACTAGCGTTTGTTTAGTGCTGTGTGGCGGCTGTGAAAAGTCGCCCGGACTAAAATTAAGAAATGTTATTACTTTCTGATCCTTTGGAATCATCAAGCCCAATCTGTTAGGCTTTAAAGTAGAATTGGTGCTTTGGGTTGCACATTAGACGTGTTGCACATTATGTTACCTGTTATGGACATACTCAATAAAACTGAATCTACTACTTTTCTCTCTTGTTTGTGTTTGTTGCTTCAAAGGAATCCCCTTTTCAGTATTCATTAAGACTTTCAATAAAATCTAAAGAACTATGTATAACTTGGAGTATAAATTTATATTCATATATTATATAAATAGCGAAATAGCGCAGATATCACTATTAACACTTGCCTTTGCGAGAAATACATATATAATGTATAGTCATATAGCTTACCAAATTAAAGGAAATCACATAGAGTAGTCAAGCTACGTCATATGTGTCACTTGTGTCAAACTGACTAACTTCATATTAGATATTATTTCCGTTGTTTTTGTCATTTAATCGGTTTATACCATTTGAAGTTGTCATAAACGTATATGAATTCTTGTAACTAATCTTGTAACTAATCATCTTTCCTCACACTTGTGGCATCACTCATCCCGATTCATTTCCTGTAGAGATTCCGTTTTAGCAAAGAAATAACTTCAGAATAGTTTCATTTCTTGTTTAGAAAACAATACAAAACGACGTTATTGTATTTATAAAGTAAAGTGTCTTATCAAATTGATAGGATCGAGTTCATGCGGCGATTAATCAGATCTCTAACAATAACATAAGTAATTGGTATTAAATGAATGTCAAGCTAGCTAAGACCAACGTTTGTTGACTTTTGTGGACAATTTAGAGCCCATTCGGGCTCATGTTAGAGTACTGAACGCTTTGGAGCCTCTTTTGTGAAATGTTCACGCCAAGAAATCCTTCTAGCGCAAATAACGTGATAAATAACGTTTATCAAGTCATGTATTATCACTAAACGCTGAACGGGCTCGCATTTAACGCTGATTGCGCTCTCTCGAGTACAATAATGTTATGTTGAAGCAATGTTTTTTCATGCTCTCTGGAGTACACATTAGAAGTATTAACAGTTAATAAAAATGGATCACGCGCGTAAGGTTAGGCCGCATAATTAACGTCAGAATTTATTAGCTTCTGGTGTGCACTTAAATGAATAAATAAAGAAATAACGAAAGTAGTTTATTTCCATTTCGACCTTCATCTCTCACTTGTGCTACGCCTTCTAACCTCAGCCATATAACTCCACTTTAAAAGGCACTAAGCTGGTACTACATCCTCTTGTGCCATCATTTGATAGTTATATATATGCTTGATATATATACCGTTGTTGGGCTAGTGTCGCCAACTTCGTTTCATTTTTAGTATGTATTTGTTGTTTGTTTGGAACTTGTTTTGTTGGTTGACTATGTTCGCTGTATGCTACATTTTTGGCCCCAAAGTATACCTACTTATCTTTTTAGCGAACATCTCTTTAATACTTGAGTTTTATGCAGACAATACATGAGCTTCGTGGACAGTTTAACAGATGACGCGGTCATTAAACAGATGATACTCTATAAACTTTATTGTTTCCAATGAACTGTGGATTAAGTGCCATTTTATTTGTTGTTTTTGCATTTTTTAAATGTCTTTATTTGTATTGATTTGTTGGAATTGGTAGTTATTTCTTATATTTGATGCCCCCTATGCAATTTCATTTCAAATGTTTGGTTGGAAATAAACACGTGTTCCGTGCTTATTTGTAAAAGCAATCATAGTCACGAAGGGAAAATTAATTAGTATGCTATTTTATTAGGCAAATGCACTTGTTTTACATAATATTTCAATGTATCTGTTACTTGCAACTTTGAGAGTTTGATTTGTTGTATTATTTTGCCTACGCTTTTAAAACAAAGCATTAGGGAATAGTGTAAACGCCGACATGTGTCCTCCAGCTCTTGCTCCATTACCATACATTACGTTGTCCGAGTATTAATTTTCATACCCCATCCAACCCTTTCTCCAAGAAGCGAAAACGGGGTTGACTGGGGTATGAAATACATTACGCGTGGTCCCACCTGAATTTCATTAAGCGATGGAAAAGCGATGGGATTAGCTGGATTTTATAACGGAGTTTTCGTCAATAAAAGACGTTTAAAAACAAGTATAGTAAAAGAATGCGATAACTTGCTAAAAAGTACCCATTAAATGTTTTAGTTTTACAAGATGCAAACTTTTAAAGCCGAAATTAAGGTTTTATTTCATACCCCAGCCAACCTTGTTTTCACTTCTGGGAGAAGGGGTTGGATGGGGTATGACAGTTAATACTGGGACCACGTAATAAAAACCTTAATTTTGGCTTAAACAGTTTGCAAATTGTAAAATTAAAACATTGAGTAGGTAATTTTAAAGAGGTTTTAGCATGTTTCCAGTTAAATTGTTTTTAAACATGTTTTATTGTCGAAATATACGTTATAAAAAATCTTGCTAATATAAGCTTTCACATCGCTAAATGGAATTAAGGCAGGACCACGTAATGTCTCCTCAGTAACCATTGAGCGGAAGTCAACCAAACCTAATTAACCTGCGATTAACCCACATGATAACGGCGAGCAAGAGCAGGGGCTCTCAGACGGGAAGTGGGTGGGGGTCGAAAGGCCAAATACACTAAAAACTCCCCGTACACTTTTATTGTTCCATATTTTCGCACAAAATTGTATATAACCTCATCAATGAATGATATACGAAGGAGCTTCAATAGGTCAGGTACACTAGGTATTTTTTCTATATTTTTCAAATACTTGGCATATACATGTATACTCGTCTATGAAAGATAAAATACAGATCAAACAATTTTACTATTTCAAACTCAGCCGTTTGAACAGATAGGGTGATGTAGGGAGGAGGGGGAGGGGAAGGGGTGGGGGAGGAAGGTTTACCTACAGCACTTCGGGTTTGGTCAAACGTTTAAATACACAAATGTTCTAAATTTAGTTTATTAATCCATACAAACATAACAACATACATAGTATTATTTGTATTCTGAGTATCAAAGAACACAACAGTGTTACCCTTAGATTTGGATACTGGCTCAAAACATTATGTGGTCCCGCCTTAATTCCATTAAGCGATGGGCAAGCTTATATTAGCAGGATTTTATAACGGTCATTTCGACAATAAAACACGTTTAAAAACATGTTTTACTGAAACATGTGATTACCTGTTAAAATTACCTATTTAATGTTTTAATTTTACAATTTGCAAACATTCTAATCTGAAATTAAAGTTTATTTCATACCCAGCCAACCCCATTTTCGTTTCTTGGAATAGGGGTTGGATGGATAAAAGTTAATTATCGGACCACGTAATGAGGTGCAACATATATTTGTTTAACATATTGACCTATGTGAAGAACGCGTGGGTATTTGCCAATACGCGCCGTCGAATTTTTTTTTTAAAATTATTTTTAGCGACAGTATTAGTAGGAATATAGGCGTAATGTATTTGTAGTTTAGTGCTTGGTGAATGTGTTTAATTGTAGTCGTAGAAAATTACTACATAGTATTTACATTATTATGTGTTTGTTTTACCCTCTGAAAAAGGCGTCAAAATGAAACCTACCTAACGGGTACTAATTATTTAATTTTGGCAGTCTTTCATGGCTTCATTGTTTATGAAATGTGATGCGTCAGTGATTGTCTCTATTATATGTATACTAATACATATATAGAGAGATTATATTACTTGTTATTAACCTATGTTCGCTTACAGTAGTAGCTTTTGATATGTGTGTTGTAAACAATATTGTATGATAGTAACGATTCTACTTAACAATGAACATATATGAGTTGTTGCAACAACGCTCTCATGTTTATATACTGTTCATTTTAACTGGCCTCATAACATTATACTATTTATTACATATTTTACTAACTTTTTCGCTCTCACCATTTAAGATATTTGCAAGTATGTATTGACTCTTGAGCCATCCTAAAAGCACTTTCATTGTTTCCCAACAGCTGTCTCATTTCAGTGTTTTTGTTCTATTGTATTTCCAACGTTCACCAATAACAATAGCATTGTGTTCTGTGAAGGTGTTATTCATTTGTATGATGTCATATGACAGCAGCTCCTTTACAAGTAACATTTAACATCATTGATTCAACTTCCACTCCTTCATTAAACGTATGTTTTCCAATGTTTAAATCTTTAAATATGTATATATTGAACATAGTTACTATTTAGTTAGTAACCATCCAGTCGTTCAAACCATTTTAACATATTTATAAAAGGAAATACCAGTCACTACCCGAAGCAGAGTTTTTGTCGCAATTCAGTCCTTGTTTTGGCCCTAAATTTCAAGACATCAGCAGAGATTGAATTGACAATGATTTCTAAAGTACAGTTAGATATAAAAGTGGACCAGGACATGTAGCATTCAATGACCTCAATTAACTAATAACACCCATAGAAGCAAACAAAAAATCAGGAATAGATACAAGACAAAGTATATTGCATCATAAACATAGGGTTGACATTAAGCCTGCTGTAATGGAACGGTCAGTTACAAATAGGCCGCTTGGGGAGGGGGATAAATCAGATTGTATGGTACACAAAAGCTCACTCTTACCCTTTTGACATCACAATGCAACGGGCGAGTGTAAATAAAAAACATGGCTATATCCTCTTACAAACTAGACAGCTTTAATAGCCAATAAACGAATAACGCAAAGATGATCATGTATTTATGATATAAAAAGGTCGCAATATATCATTCTCTTCTTTGTATCGGCCCAACACATAAACCGTAACATACAATAGGAACCGATTGCATACTGCAAATAGGTTGAATGGAATATTCTAATCGTCCCTTTACACATTACGTGGTCCGAGTATAAATTTTCATGCAACACCTTAGCATGTTGTACACTTAACAATTTAATAGCTAAATTTAAAACAGGTTATCGTATTTTTTGTATCAGTAAAAATGTTTAAAGCATGTTTTACTGTCGAAATATTCGTTACAAAATTCTATTAATATAAGCTTTCCCATCTCCTAATTCAGTCTTCATTGATGTCTCAGTAAATCAGGTATATACTATAATTCAGTTGTGTTATTACTTACTGGTCATATGGGACCATCGAGCTCCATTATGATGGCTTTAATGTAGAATACCGCCTAGGCTGATGTTAGGGAAGCGTGAGATGTGTTGCATTTTATATGACCTCTAATGAACCGACTGAATAGAAGTCTGCTGCTTTTTTCTTGTGTGTCTGTCCGTTTTCTCCGAACCGTCCCCTTTACGGCATTTCTTATCATAATAGTCACCATCGTTAATGATTTCGACTAGGGCTATTACGCTAAGGGCTATTCCATTAAAACATACATTGGACCCCAGCAAGGCACTTTTGAAATTGACCACCCACCCATAGATGCAAAATTCAGTTTGCAAGACCCATCCATAGAATATAAGTCGGCTAAAATACACCCATCCATAGATGTTATTTATTTATTTATATATATAGTTGCTTGGAGAAGGTACATGCAGATTTGCAAAAGTCCACTTGCTCTGACTGAAATGTCACTTGCCCTGCTATTTTTTAACTTGACCCGAAATTGTTATTACCAAAGAATAGTTGTCGGTACTTAATTTTTGTCGATATTGAATACGATATTTAACTTTATAATTAATTAATAATATACATTGTGATTAGAATCCAACAATAAGCTTTTATTTTCCTTTTATTTATCCATTGCATTATATAACAAAAACATTATTATTTTATTTTACAGTTTTAGGATTGCGCCGCAAATCACGTCAAAATCCGTGCCTTGTCCCGAAAATTAATCCATCTAAAACAGGTGCGCGTTCCCGGTGTTATTTAGCAGCTTTCATTTGTGAATAAACGTTCGTTTTTAAGCGTTTTGATGATATAGGCTTACTACAAATGAACTAAGAGCTGAACAAAAGTATACAGTACTTCTATGAAAACGAAATCACCGTTCAAAGTCATAATAATCGAGTGATCTCTCTTCTTCTGTCCAACGTGACAAATTTGCATGACCACTCTATGTCAATATGAAAGCTGTAATCCTATTCGTTCAAATCATGTTATCAATCAATGACAGCGCCTTCAAATTGATGCATTTTTATGAAGGGAGAGAACTTTCTGATTTTCAACAAATAAGGCTTCAATACACGCAATAAAACACGATTTCTGGTTGGATTTTAGTTTAAAGAGTTTGATTGTCCCGAGATTTTTTAGACTAGCCCGACGGGCAACCATTTTTGAAAGAGAGACTAGCCCGGATTCAGACTGGACTAGCCCGGGCGTCGGGCTCTCCTATTCTTGGAGCACTGCCGGCGACGGCGTTTGCGGCCATTTTTACCGTGATGTGTGAAATTAGCATGATCGTGAAAATTACACCCATACATAGATGCGAAATTTGTTTTAAACGAACCAAATTTCGGGAAACAGGGTTCACCAATATAATTGTATTAAATTGCCATCCTGGGGTCCCGGGTACGTTTTAAATGAATTTCCCTAAATGTGGATAAATCATAATGAGCTGTTTTAAACATTTTAATTTGTACAAGTGATATATAGCAACCTTTTCTTTAAACAAATAAACATCTCTCATACAAACATAATACAAATATAATAGTGTAAAAGTGTTTTGAACCAAATATTTCTTTTCATTTTTAAGGGTGTATTATTTAAAACTAAGTGTATTAAAACTATTTAGTTTGCATCCATTGTCTTACGAATAACACAAAACACAAATATGTCGAACGAACACAGTAAGGGGCAATACAATGCATCCTGAATGTTTCATAATATTTGTATTCCATGCTGTTAACGTAAAAGTAGATATAACAGTTTAAGAGAAAATGGAGCCTTCAAGGACCACAGTCAACCACAAACACGGGCAGAAACATACAACAACTACAAAGATGTATAAATGGCAAGACATGACATCGCAAACATAAAATGGTTGACAATAAGTCACACAATTACATGCAGCTGTCACTCATCACCACTAATTAAATGTATTATTAACTATATTAATCAGTTAAAGTGCTATTTCATTCTGTATATAAAGTTCATATACTGCGTCTTACATGTCAGAGTAATCTTAAATCAAACCGAAGAAATTCAAAAAAGGATATATGAAACAATACTGTTCGGGCGATTGTTTCAGCCAAATGTTTTTCAGCATTAACATTAGAATAATTTTTTTTATAAAACTTACAGTAATTATACTTCATTAAAATTTGAAAAGTTGGTGGTCAATAACACATACCTTAGTTTTGAAAATCGGTTGAGAAATAAATAGTTTACAACCAAAATGTACTTTTGGTGGGGCTTTTAACATGTAAATTCCATGTTATACTGCAGATAATTAACAAATATCAAATAACTTCAGTTTGTCTTAATATTTTGCTCTTAAACGTTTATAGTGTCTTAATTTACATTTATCCAACATATTAGATCCATTTTTAGACAGAAATTCTAAAAGAAATATGTGTTTGATGCAGCAGAATCTCGCATTGAAAAGGCCATATAAGCTATGTTTATGCATGGCTCCCGTACAAGCGGTTGTATAAGTAACGACGCATTAGGCTGTCAACAAATAAAGCAATACACTTTTCATTAATGAGTATTGAAGTATTATGAATGTATCTCATTTTCACAATTTACGATTGCTTCCTTTGAAAAGCACTTGTTACGTATTTATCAAAGGAGGAAAATGTGATTTTGTCGGGAATTTAAAGGACATTGCATGAAGAGACGAAACCGATATGTTGTTGGTCAGGTTAAATCCCATGGGATCGCGAAAATGACAGTTGTCCGAGGAAATAGCCAACTTGCATTTCTTACAGGAGGGAGAATTCTTCAAAAGGGAAATTCATTACGTGATCCCGCCTTAATTCCATTATACGATGGGAAAGCTTATGTAAGCAAGATTTTATAACGGATATTTCGACAATAAATCATGTTTAAAAACATTTGTTACTGCAAAAATGCGATAACCTGTTTACAAGTACCTATTAAATGTTTTAACTTTACAATATATAAACTCTTTAAGCCGAAATTAAGTTTTTTTTCATTCCCAAGCCAATCCCGTTTTCGTTTCTCGGATGTAATGTGGAAACTGAGTAACATGATTTTGAACATATGGAATTAGAATCGAAATTATGATATTCTTTTCCGATAATCATATTTATGACAATGCTCGTTTCATTCCTGGTTTCGGCTCGATGTGATAAGCTATTTTAGAGAAGAAAACAGAACTGAATCTTTGTTACTAGAATGGGTCATACTAAAGACACAATAAAGGGATCGCAATAAAATGTGAAATGTTAGATTCTATTTACTATTAACGTTATGTTATACCACTAGTGAAAATATTGAATGGTGTTATTACACTCCCACACCGCATGTTATGTGATAAATGATGTTTGTGTAGGCACCACATTTGTATTGCTTCACTGTTCGTGTATCCTGTATCGGGAGAGGTTTCGCGACACAAATGTGAAGGCTACGTTTTCAACATTGGTACTTATTAGATATGCACCATTATACTTTGGTATAACAAAATCGGTTATAGTCACAATAGCATGATTGAAATTATTATTTTATTTTTTGTTTTCAGCACAATAAAGCAGTGATCCGTGATTGCTAAATTGTCGGAGAAGACACAGAAGTCTCTTTCTAGTTCCAAGCATAAACAGTTTGTATTTATAACTTATTAATTATTTTCTAAACTGACGCATGCCCCTGTTCTGTTCCCTGTTCTTTTCCCAAGCTAACTTCTAAGATACATGTATTAATACACTGAGATGAATCCAGGTATGTCTATTTAACATTAAGGAACTTAAATGAACACTATCGTTTGTTTAGTGCTGTGTGGCGGCTGTAAAATGTCGCCCTACTACAGATCAGTAGTGTAATTATTTACTGGTCCTTTGGGATCATCAAGCCCTTCTGTGCTGCTTTAAAGTCGAATATCGCTTAAGCCGGTGCTAGAAGGCGTGAGAGCATTTGCTTCTTATAATTACCACTCATAAACAGACTCAATAAAACCGAGTTTGCTCCTTTTCTCTCTTGTTTGTGTTTGTTGTTTCCAATGAATCACATTTTCAATACATATTTGGATTGCTTTACGTTAATGAGGCAGTTTAAATATTACATGCAAGAATATATATAGTTTTCTTTATAGTAATGTTGGATGTGTCGGTTGTACCAATTCAAAGGCTTTTCAGAAAAAATAAACGATAAAGTTGGAGAATTGTTATGTTTAATTTATACTCAGTAATGAAATAGTGGATTTAAACAGTGAAATAAAAGCGTTATGACATTCGTGTGACGTGTGACAACTAGTGTGTTCTTTTTACTGCAGGAACCACTTTTTTACAAACAGATTTTTTACACAACATTTTTTATAAAATAATTGTTAAAAATATATCGCAGTTTTGAAGTTGTCTTATTAGGAAAATGAGCTGTAGATTTTGAAAATCTGTCAATTATTTAAGGTCATTATATACTTTTTATTCATAATTTTACCCTATGAACAACATTGTTAACATTTGGTACATAGCTAGATTGGCATATCCTTATAAAATTTCAGCTTTAAAATAATATATCACCAACTTGGTTTCTGAGATATCATAACATTTATGCCCCATATTCGTTTTTTGGCAAATTTTCCTATAATTTCAGAATAGCCTAATTTAGATAAAAACAAGAAATTTAGTTACAAACATCAATCTAATTACATTATTTTTATTCAAGCTCAATATGTATGATCCTATTCTATGTATATATGAAAACAATGCATGATATATGTGGAAATATAGGGGAACATTACCATTTTTACCTTGCTGATCTTCGGAAAAAATGGCAGATTTTGATGGGAAACAATAGAAATGTCGAGGAAAAAATGAATTTCATACAATACAATACAACAATGCAATATAATACAAATATTCTATTTTTGTCTCACCTCTTATAACATACAGTTACAAATAAACGTATTACAAAATATACATGATATTTATAAAAGCAATCAGAGTGGCTCTACATAGAGCTATGAGAGACTATTAAAACGTAAAACTCAGTACATTGCAAGTAAAATTGATACTATTTTCTAATTAAGAGTTTAAAAAAATTCTTAACTGCTTATATTTACATTTTCATGACAGCATTCACATACATGACACAACTTAAAGCAAATTAAAATACACAGTTATATGAATTGTGATAATAGCTCTTAAATGTACAACAAAACTGTTCAATACACTTTGAATAAAATACTTGAGAGTTAAGATCTAAAAGTATAACGTCATCAGATCCTATATACATATTTACATTTAAGATATCATTTATACAGTATATTTCTCCTTTTCCTTAACATGTCATTACAGAATTTGGCAGATAGTCTTATTTCGTCATAAAAGCTTAATATAAAATACATCTTTTCTGAAATGGATTTATATCTGAGGTTAGATATATTAGCATATATCTGCTCGAAGTACTCATTTCTAATATATTCGTATAATGGACACGACAAGAGTACGTGCTCCTCATTTTCGACACCGTTTTTACAGTGAAAAACAAGTTTTCTCAGTAACATTTAATCTCTCATATCGTCTAGTCTCGATTCGAATAGGTGCAACACCACAACGAAATTTGGAATAAGCACGTCTGTGTCCACGTGGCATAATACATTTTATATACCTTTCAATTTCAAAACTTGTTTTAAACTTGTTATAGGTTCTTAACTTGCTGCGGCCTGTGATTTGGCGCGCATTTTCTCTATTGACGTCATTGAACCAATTAGTTCCTCATAACGTCTGTATTGTTAGCAAATATCGTGTATTTCAAAATAATGAAACAAAAACGTATGCCACTACACTTGTTTTTGAGAACGGGGCAGTTATAACCATAACAATTGTTTTTGAGCAAAAACACATATATTTTCTTTAATGTTAAAAATAAGTATAAAATTGAACAGGAAATGAAGATGTCACAGAACACAGTAAATCAAAATAAAAACGCAAAATGAAGTGGTTATTGTTAATAAGGAATAAAGGCATATGACGTCACAAACACAAAACAAGGGTTGACAATATGGCTACCGGATTGGAACCCTCAGTGGCAAAAAATGCCGCTGGGGGGTTAAACCAGGTTATAGGGTGCACCGAACCTCACATTTACCCTACCGTCATCCTAATAAAACGGGACAGTGTAAATAAAGAAATCCCCGCCATGAACTTATCTCTAACAAACAAGGTAGCATTAATAGGCATACAAGTCAAACAGGAAATGCAGCTTTCACAGAACACAGTAAACCCAAAATCATGCAAAACGCAAACATGAATGCCAATGTTAATAAATAATAAAGGCATATGATGTCACAAGCACAAAATGGTTTGACAATAGGGCTACCGCCTTGGACACAAAGATGCTCGTTTTATATAAATAAATAAAACAATAGTCTAGAAATCCACAAAGAATGTATTCACTGACTTAGCAGAAGCCAGAGCAACAAGAGAACAAAAACATTGAGGGCACGACAAGAAAAGATTGCAGACAAACATCAAACGTCACCGTCCTTTTGGGCTTTAGGTAGACGTCATCGTAGAGTCCTAAGCCTGTCCGGTCATCGCACAATTAAAGAGGAAAGCATAGTGGCGAACTGTAAATGGGTACCAAGCATGCAGTGCGTTGCAAAATGAAAGAGTAATATCATAAACTCTTTCGATAAACCTTTTAACAAGTTTAACAAAGATAGTATGAAAGTGATCATGACCAAGGATCTTATGAAGTTTGTATATGACGTCACCATAGAAATCAAGTTGTGATTGTCTTTGTCACAGAAGAGTTCTTAAATTACTTTATATTTGGAAAGAAGATCAGGATTACGATAATAACATTTCGCAAAGGTTTTAAGAAGTTTATGGTAATGGTAACCCTGATAGTGTAGCTTTTTAGTTATACAAAGATTACGAATATTCAAGTCTCAACTCGAGTTCAAGCTCTAGCAAAACGAATACGTTGAGACACATAAATCTCGTAAGAAGTTGCTCGGGGAACATCCCCATATAATCGGGGCTAATTAACAATATCAAAATTAACATCATCTCTCTTGTTATAGATTTTGCTAATTATTTCACCATTTTTAATAGATAGATGTAAATCAAGAAAAGAAGCGTTAGTATCCGAAATATTAGCTTTGTTAAGTTGAATTTTTTTTAGGATATTTATTATTAACCATAGTAGAAAAGAAAGGGTTGTCAATATTCAATATATCATCCAAATACCGAGAGGTGTCATTAAAGGCTTCATTAACGTCTGCCTGGGTATCTGGTGTAATGAGATACAGGGTCCTATAGAAACCACAGCGTCCAAACACAATGGCATTCATGGGTCCTCACTAAACTACAAACACGGAGCAATATTTAATTAATTATACATTGAAAAAGACAAAATACAACATAGAGATCTCACTACACACTTCGATTTTATTATGTTGGCCATAGGCACTAAAGTCCAATTTTCCATTCCGAATCAAGCATTTACAGTCTAAAAGTATTTTTTAAGGAAAATACAGTTACTGCTGCTCATAAAAATCCACAAAATCTGGTACATAGCCGACTTTGTTGTTGTTTTAATGTTAGTGGTGGCAGGCAAGGTACTCTTTTCGGCTTTCACTAAACAGTTTGCACCTAAATTCATACGCATTTTGATCACCCACATATGTGTCACATTTTGCTGTCAGTGTCGTCTAATCGCTGTTCATCCAATCCCACACTATTGTTTTCTCACCTGCAACAAGAAAAGAAAATATCCATGGGCAATTATTAAAATATCTCAAACCGAAGAACACACACCCCTACTTTTTATGGTGTAAGAATCATCCTACAGTCACATGCAAGGGAGCTAAGTTTGTAGTGAGACCTAAAGGGTGGTGAAGACAGGGTTACCGACTTGGCATATAAGGCCTACAGGTTAGCTTGAAACGATTTTATGTGTACACAATCCTCGCTATTACCTGTCTTCAGAGCCCAAATAGTCAAGACAGTGTAAACAAAACTACATCACATCAAAAGGTGTTCTCTAACAACACGGTCCACATTCAGAAATACTAACAAAAGTAACACTAAGATGTTGTTGTAAAGCTATATAAAATACAAAACAAAAAACATCTCAGGATGTATCCAGAATTGTACTGAACAACCACAGCATTTTCAGCCAAAAGAAAAACAAATCTACGGTACGACCAGAAAACCCGAGGGACGAAAGCTCATTTATCTATATCTCTCTCAACATGAAATCTCTTTCTTAGCAATATAAAAACAAATCTGCGACAACACAGGGTTAGCACCAATTTGTCTATAAACGGTAGTTTCATACCTGATGAAAATATTATCTAATAGAAAAAAAAAGGAATTCACAAACTTCATGGCAATTCTACATAGTGTAGTTGTTCAAACTGCTGTTAGTAACGACGCTTTTAATATTGTTACAGGCCAAACATGTAATATTTTCCTTAGCAAACGTTTTTTGAATTAGATCAATAAGCTTGTCTTTGTTAAGGTTGTGTGGTAAAGTTATATATAATGTAGAAAATCATAAGTAGTTATAGATGAAACTTGATACCGACTTCAAATTTTATCAAGAACGTCGCTTGAATTTTTAATAGACCAAAATAAATTAATCCCACAGTTTTTATAAGCTTCAGCACACTATTCTTTAACGTGATCTTTAACGGCAGTAAGACAAGATGTTGAAACATGCTAAGTTCTACGGACGTCTTTTTTAAATTTAAAATGAATTCTACATGTGTAAAAATGGATACAGTCATCATGTCAGTAGTATTTAATGGTTTAAGTTAATTTCTAACCTTTCAGGCAGACATTTATACCCTAAGTATACAAAAGCTTAAGCGACTAAGCCAATAAATGTGTCTATGTCCTGTATGCAAATACTAAAACATTTAGTGTTTCAACAAATAACTTCATTATCTAAACAGTTAATTAGGTTCTTACTAATGGAATCTAGTGAACTCTATCTAAAAGCTTTACAAAGTATGTTATTTGTGTATATATTCGCTCTTAGAAAAAGATGCGCATAAACGACTGTAGGAAATGTCTTTAAGGAATCGCTATGTTTTACAGTATATATGTCAGTTTCCTTTTTAATTAACACAGTTCCTTCACAAAGATGGGATATATAAAAATTATAGTATTGAATTGCAAGTAAGTTAAATAAAAATATAAGTCGTTGTTCATTGAAATCGGTCAAGTATTTTAGAAGTTATGTTGAATGAAGCCGTTTTTTCCAAATTAAGAAAACCGAGTCTTCTACTTTTCACTCGTGTTTGTGTTTGTTGCTTGCAAGGGACCTTTTTCAGTATCTCAGTTTTGCCTTACAGAGTCGATGACTCGCCGCTAATTTTATTGCGCATAAACTTTGCTTACAAGACGTTAAAGAAACATAACGTGAATAACATATTTGTTTGATGTAAAACAAGGAATGAAATATGGGATGTAATAACAACTTTAATCTCAATTAAACTACACCTAAATTCCTAGTATAATGAGGTATCAGCAACTTTAATTCCACCTTAAATTTCAGATTTAATTCACCTTTCAATGGTTATTAATTTTTCGCAATATACCTAAATTGTGTTATAGTTTAAGTTTGATTTAAGCTCCACGATACTATGAAATTTAATGGATTTTGTTGAGGTTAAATGTGATGTAGAAAAACTGTTTTCCGCTAAAACTTTACTTAAACTCCACTTTTACATGAAATGTAATGACATTTTATTGCGGATAAATGTGGCGTATGAAACACTGGTGTCTGTTTAAATTTTACTTAAACCCCACTTTAATAGGAAATTCAATGGAATTTTGTTGAGATTAAATGTGATGTAGGAAACACTGTTGTCCTGTAAAACTCCACTTTTACAAGAAATTTAATGAAATTTTATTGCGGATAAATGTGGTGTAGGAAACACTGGTGTCTGCTTAAATTTTACTTAAACTCCACTTTTACATGAAATTTAATGCCATTTTATTGCGGATAAATATAGTATAGGAAACAATGGTGTCTGCTTAAATTTCACTTAAACTCCAAGTTTGTAAGACATTTAATGGACTTTTGGTTGAGGTAGGAAACCCTTGATCTATATAAATTTATATATATAATAATGTAGCCAAACATACCAAAAAAAGTCAGATTCATCTAAGCATAAACCCTACACTGCTTTATTTCAAATTATACATTTATATAATAGTTGAACATATTCATATTTGTTCCATTTAAATCATGTATGTCACGATATATAGATATTAAACTATCTGGTAGATTCTAAAGGCAATCTCTTTAGGGATCCCCTTTCTGTCATATTCTAAATCACATTGGTTAATGTTAGGTTTATTCCGTACCGCACAAACTACTTGTGTTAGTTTAAACTTATTTATTTTACATCGATTGTAACGAAAGCTCTATGAACTTATTTGAATAACTCCCGATGTCTTCCTGGGTAGAACCAGTACTAAACAAATGCAGATAAAGTGTCTTGCTCAGGCACACAACGTATATGGCAATGGCGGGAATCGTACCCACGACTTTTCGATCATGGGTCCAATGCTCTACCACTAGACCACAACGCTCCACAAATGTGTTACTCTACTTGTGTTAGCGTGATATTGTTCACATACCATTCTCAGTCACATAGTGTGTGTGTGTACTGAACCCATGAAACGTGTAAGATGTCTTATCCGATATATGGTATAACTATTTATATAGGACTGAGACAGATGGTTATGTAATTAGCTTCAAATAGCCAATGGATACACACACCTCCACCTAGTGTGTTTATATAACTGCCTCTCCAACCGTCTTTACAGAGATGTGAACATTTTCCTCACAGAAATATGCCACAACACCATATTGCCTATTAGTCAAAGCGGTCTCCAACAAATGCATCAATTAGTAACTAACTAACCATGTTATATAACCTGCATATGTATCGACACAATATACCATTTCCTCTGTTATTCCTGCAATTAATAAACATTTGCATATGTTAATCATATGTTAGCGCAGACTTTAAATCATTGATCTGCAATCAGAGTTATAACTAACTTTATGCGCAAATTATTATCATAATACTCTATGAATAAGCTTCAATATGCTAAGTAGGATATACATTAGATAAAGGAAAACAATAGCCTATACATGTTGTATACATTATTCATTAGTAAGTATTAAAGATGTAAATACTAATTTGGAGCAATAATAACCAACATTGAAAACTCACTATAACCTTTTTAAATGTTAGTAAAGTATATACACTTTAATCACAAATAATGTATTGTGTTTAAGCATTTACAGTTCACACGTTTCTGTATGCTGATTCTGTAATCATTTACAGTGCATACTTGACAATATTTTACATTATGTGTATGTCCAAAACACTTGATGCAATTAATATTCCCTTTTCAAGTTCTAGATTATGTCTGTACCCACTAGTCATTACATTTACATATACATTGCCTTTTTTTATCATTTTAAAACTAATGTCCAGTAGGACCCTATACTGAAGTGTTTATATTCATCATCATTTCAAATAATTATGTTAAAACACTATCGTCCAGAATTAAAAACTGTGATTTCTTTCCAACGAATATATTGATGTTGGAAGCGAAATATATAATGCTGTAGCACAACTTGAAGTCACATCAAGCATAGACCCTACACTGCCTTATTTCCAAATATACATTTATAAAAATTAATATAATATTTACACATATTCATGTTTATTTAATTGCGAATAAATACCATTAAATTCAATATGAGATATCACTAAAATTGTTACATTTAATTGCAATTAAATCCAATATGATTTAATTTTGTATTTATTTTATAGTATATATCACTATCAATATTCATTATATGTAAAATGTGATGTACCATTACATGTAATATGAATTAATGAATATCATTAAATGTTAAGTGTTATCTTAGGAGTTATGCTTTTTATATGAAATATCTTTACATTTAATTGCAATTAAATTCCACCAAATTCAGTATGAAATACCACCGCTAGATTTAGGCTATCATAAATGTACTAAAATTCCAAATTAAAGTTGCAAACTTTTATTATACCTTTAAGTGTAATTAAATTCCAACTAAATCCGCATCATGGAATTTAATGACATTTCAGCAAATGTAAGTTTTTATTAAATCCCTTATTTAATGCAGTGAAAGTGATAAAACTTCAATATTTTCATTCATGCTTCGCATTCGTGAAAATATAACGATTTCTCACTTCACTATGAAAGACAATAACCATTAATATTAATGGTAAAAGGTAAAACTGTTAAACTATTATTGTTGAAACATTTGAAATTCTACCCCGAATAGTATGCTGTGTTTTGACGGAAATTATAATCGCTTTTACGTTCCCAGTTCAATAATAATTCACTGGTTTTGTAATTGTCCATCCCTTTGTATGCAAGTGGGTATGGATTAACAGTGTTGACATTTTGAATTTTGCAACGGAATATTAGTTGGCCCGCAGTGGTCACAAACTGTGTTTAATGGCGACGCATTAGGAGAGTCGTTTCAAACGAGTTTGACCGTCAACTGAGTGATACCTTATCATAAAAGCTAGCGATTTTTTTATTTGTTTTAACATTTATTTCTCATCAAACGCATTGAAATAAATCTAAATGACGGCACGACGCTGTCACATTTGCTGTCACATTCATGACACATTTGCGACGGTGTATGCACATGTAATAATCGCAAACTGTTAAACCTCAACAACAGGTATTGCATGGTGCGCATTATAATATACTATTAATGCTGCCACGTTTCCTCTAATGCCATGGTGAATGCCTATTTGTTACAGTTTCCTCTAATGCCATGGTGAATGCCTATTTGTTACAATGTGTACATATTCAATAATATGCTTGTTCTGAAAACATGATATAGGGACTGACTATGCAATGTATGCACCATACAATGGATTTTATGTTCAATATTTTTTTTTCAATTTCGCATGTTTCCTAAGTTTTCTTAAGTTTTGTTCGCCTTTTATTTGTTAAGACAACGTATACATATAAATACAGAAAATGCATCACGTAGGCTCGCATATTCCAGAAAATAAAAGTTCTTTTTAACCATGTTTCTTAATAATTTCTTTGTTTTAAACTAGTTCAATATTCTGCCTCAGAGCTGATAAACACATTTATGTGCAGTTTCAATCAGCACATTTCTACGTGTTATCCGCATTATCTCGTATTTCATTTCCGAATTTTAATTGAACAGTCGCAAATGGCACATAACATGTTTAAATTTAACTGCTGTTTCCATTATATTTCATTAAAGAATTATAGGAAATGAAATGTCAGAGACATTTTATTAAAATAATTGGTGTTAGACATCATGTGAAATGTTCTATTGGATTCTAGGGAAATTATTCGAAGGGTTTCTTTTAATTTTAAATATGTATAACAGCAACTTTTTGAATTTAATATAATATATATATATATAGATAACAGATGAATACCTTATGAGTACCTTACATACATGTATATTATAATTATAATAGTAATTGTTTTTAAGAAATTTACACATTTAGCATGATTGTACACATCTTCCTTTCGAAACTGGATTGTTAAAATATATATATATATATATATATATATACTGAACAAAAAAAGAAACTTCCATATTTTAAGCTGTGATTTGCATAGGGTTACACTTTGTACACCAATCTAGATATCATTTCATCATTATATACTTATCACTCAATCATTCTGATCAATAGAAATAATCATCAAAAACCAGAGTTAGTGTGTTATTGCTCAAACATGTTTTATTCAAATTGCGAAATCACTATATTTGTATTATAGAGGGAGGTAATCTGAAAATATTCATTCTTGAAAGCTGTATGGCGCAAAAGTTAGTGAACAGGTCAGCTTACTTTCACTGTCTTTTTGGTGCTGGGGTTATCTTCTGTTTATTTCAATAGAACAAAACTGTGTTTAATCAAAGTTTAAACAACAAGACCCGGAAATGCTGTTTAAACCAAAACAAGGGGAATAACTTTGCGTACAAGTTTGATTCAAGGAAAATTGTTTTCATGACAGTGCTGGCCTTTTAACAAAGGTATTAACATATAAGACCAAACAAAATATATTTTCATTGTGTCTACATGTATGGGTAAAGTTGCGGAAGTTTCTTTTTTTGTTGAGTATATATATGAATTACATGTCACTATAAAGGTCAATTTCAGAGCCGTCACATACTATCGCTTATATGTGTATAATGGGTCCTTTTTAATGGATATAAAAGTAGACCCAAATAAGTCAAACAGAAATTGTAGCAGTCACATACGAAGCCATTCCATTACTTTGTCAAGTTGGGTTGCGACATATTTGCTACTGTAAAACATTGCGTGGTCCAAGTATTAACTTTTATACCCATTCCTTTCTGCAAGAAGCAAAAACGGGGTTTGCTGGGACATGAAATGAAATCTTAACTTTGGCTTAACACGTTTGCATTTTGTAAAATTAAAGCATTTAATAGGTAATCTTAAACAGGTTCTCGCATTTTTTTCAGTAAATCCTGTTTTCAAACGTCGAAATATCCGTTATACAATCCTGCTATTATAAGCTTTTCCATCGCTTAATGGAATTAAAGCGGGACCACGTAATGAGTACCGGACATGTAGCATTCACAGAAGACAGTCATCACAAAACACGCATTTCAAAACAAACAACAATTACAAGGACAAATAGAAGCATATCATTACGTGGTCCGGATATTAACTGGCATACCCCATCCAACCCCTTCTCAATGAAGCGAAAACTTGGTTGGCTGGGGTATGAGGTGAAACTATAATTTCGGCATAAAAAGTTTTGCTTATTGTAAAATTAAAACATTTAATAGGTATTTGTAAACTTGTTATCCCGTTTTTTCAGTAAAACTGTTTCTAAACGTGGTTTATTGTCGAAATGTCCGTTATTAAATTCTGCTAATATAAGCTGCAAATCGCTTAATGGAACTAAGGCGGGACCACGTAATGTTATGCGACACTACAAACGGTAAGCGGCAAAAATGCTTCTAGGGGTTTAAAACAGGTTAAGGTATGACAAAAGTATGTCCCTCTCTTAACTTGAGTTTAATACATTGATAGAAAGAAACTATATGTGTGTTTAATTTGTCTGTTTCCTTTTAATTGAATTGGTATTGTACATGGATGAAGGATTGAAATCGGTGAAATAAATATAAAGAACGGAAAAAAACGACCTTTAGCGAGGTTGTGAACACCTAAAATCGCTAATAGCAAACCAGTAGGCCGTACTGCCTAATAACCGTTTCAAATCGGATGTTGTGGTTTCAACAGAGTCATTTTTGTATTTTTTGTAGTTTCATTTTAAATATTTACGTTCACGAACCAGCAGCTATTATTTTAACTGAAATGAATTGAATTGAATGTTGTTTAACGGCTCATCAACACAGTGTAGGTTATTTAGAGCCGCCCCAGAGAGAGGGGAAGGATACCTAGGAATCCGGGAACCTGCCCTACTCTTATTATCGAATAGATTCCTATGGTTCTTTAACGTGCTCGGAAGATAGACCGATACAGGGGACCGCCCGGTTTACGTCCCCATCCGACGGACGAGGATAAGGTAAAGTGTCTTGCCCAAGAACACACCGACGGAACACAGTGGCACCACGGAGGATTGAACCCGGGGCCTCCGGTTATAAATCCGCCGCGCTACCGACTGCGCCACGCCAGCCCCTAAACTAACTGAAATGAGGACAGTATACTAAACTATATAGTCCATTTTTATTTAGCCATATTGGGTTCAAATATTACCTCCAACAACACTGTGCGTTACACATCTGAGTATATTGATCACCAAAATCCACATCTCCAGCATCATTGTCACGAAACACATCGTCATCCTCTACAAGGACGTGTTCTAATACTGATATCGGTCAAGACACATTACGTTGGCTTTAGTTAGATAGTTTACGAAACAGTTTCACAGACTATACGTGTTGGTTTCAACTGGGATTGTAATTTCGTGAGCAAGCTTTGGGTGGATCATTTCTCGGTGCGTATACAAAAATACAACACTTTAGGAGAGTAGTTTAATCAATGGTTTTGATTGTGATGGTCGAAAGATAAACAAAGTTGGAATACGTACTAAAACCGTGTGAATATTGGTAACGAAACTGTTTAATCTTAAAGCACGTAAGTTTTTGTTTGTAGTTCTGCGTTAACCATTCCGTTTATATCGTGTAGGTTCGGATTTTGAAACGTCACTCATAGTATTGGCCGCATTTGTACAGAGAATATATATTTAAATGGTGCATACATACAAAGACATTTACATATTATTACTCATACTACTTTACATAAGCGTATCCGTGGCCGACGGGTTAACGACATTGCGTTGTAAATATTCTCGCCTCTCACCGCTGCGGGTTCGAATCCCACTGGGAGCTCAACCTGTAAGTGAGAAAGTGTCGATTCTTACGGATGACGGAAGGTGTTCAGTACTGGTTTTATCCAAGAAGTGTGGGTGGTCTGCCTCGATCAACCACAAATTATATGTGTTGAAAAATGACGTAAAACGCCATACAAACAAACAAATAGACTACTTTACATTACGTTTCAGAAGATGTTCTTCTCTAACAATCCATATGGGGTTGAAAATATGTTTCATTACAATGAATTTGGTGTTCAACGAATCAATGTTCTTTAATTATTAAAATGGCTATATGAGTATGTTTGATGGAATCGTTTTACACATAGTATTATGTCGTTAATCATGTAAGTATATGATTGTCATCAACAGCCCCATAATCCTTAGTAGCATGGTGTGTTACCGCAGCAGTTTAAAATTAATGACAGTATATTGTGCCTTATGACTTATTTCTTATTATTAATAGATTATTATAGAGATATAACTGTATTTCTCTAGATTGTGTGATGATTTAAGGTTTGTACCTATTTAATGTTTCTACTCCTGACAAATATATGTTATTAGGATATACATAATTGCACTGGTAAATGTAGAATGTTTCATTCTAAATAAATAAACGTTGTGTATATCATTACATCAGGAAACCAATGAATGTGAATTTACCGTTTAAATTGTAATTCGGAAACATCTGATGACAGCGTCTGAACCATTATTAAAGTAACCAGTATTCTCCAAAATATTGTGTAGTTTAGATTTGTCTATCCGTATACAGTATAAAAATCGATACACATATGTTCCAACTATTTGAGTATTAACAAAACATGTAAACGCTGTCTTGTTTCGTCCGAAGATATGAATGTCTACAACAGTCAAACATTACATTTTACTGGTCAAATGTTTGGCGTATGCCTTCCATGTTAATACACAACTTCAAGACAGTTTACAAATGAGCTAACACTACAACATGGGACCGAGGTATTAGCATGAACATTTACATGAGCTATGTCCTTGTTTACTGGATAGCCCATTTCACCGGTAATTCGGAAATCTCCGTACAGTGTTCGGAATTTCAGCCACGTGGCGCAAAGGCACATGACTTCAATAATGAATCAGATGCTGGTAGTCAATTAAGTATCAATAATCACAAATTAACTAGTTGCAATGTGTATATATTGAGTTAAGTATTTAGTTATACGCTAAGCAGAAACCATCTTGACTCACTTGTTGGAAACTAGATCGGATTTCAAGGTTACAAGAACACATGTTAAATTGTTTACATATGGAGCATGTGCGTGTAAGTTGTAACCGGTGTTACGATAGAAATATTGCACGCTTTAATTTTTTGTTTTTCTGCAGTACCTAACACATTAATAACATATATCTTCGATGCGTTCAAGTTATAGGCTGACATTTAATAACTTTTTTGCATTGTTTTTAATTTCACATTGGGTACCGTTACTATGCATATTTAATGTGCCTACCGACGTTTGATTTGTCGACCTATTTGGCTACTCGGAGATAGCTCGATATTATCCGTGATCGATCGGCAAATGTCGTGGTGAAATGGGCTATTAGCATTCGTATTTGAACAGCTATCACAAAACGTTGATCGATTGTATGTTATTTACAATATTCACTTAATGTTTTCTATTACGTTGGAGTTATTGACAGGAGTTAAATCCGAGTCAATGCCAGCGTGACAGTAACATTGCTTTGTTTTATATTATTCACAAATAGCATCTCAAACATTATACGCATTTGATGTTAAATTGTATACAACATGGTGGTCATTGGTTTCTGCATATTGAAATGTATCTTATTTGTATCATGCATAAACAGAAAATCATCCTGTAAACTAAAATGCCGCAGTTCCTAATCTGTTTATTCACGTTTCTGTTTATCTTTAATCCTTATCTTGAATATGGCCGCAGTTGCTTTGATTGCACCTCAAATGTTGGCTTTTGTTTTCTGTCGTCGGAGTTCATCACGCGAAATATAAGTTGATATCGGCGGCTTGGTAGAGCCTGTGGTTAGTGGTAATTTTGTGTGGAAAGGCAATCCATCCAACAAGTACCAAACATCATTTCAAACAAAAACATGTTACACTGAAAATATGCATATTTATTTGTTTGTAGACATAATATCAAGCAAGCAAATGATTTCACACAGTGCTCGACCAAACCTGGGTTAAGATAAGTACTTCCCGAGGAATGCACGAACACACACAAGAAAAAGAGAAAAGTAATGGCATGCCCTGGTACTTAATAATTATGAAACAGAATTTTTATCTGGATGTCAGCGTAAAAGGAAAACATAAAGACTAATATGTAATACTTCAGTTTTGAGCAGCCTCCCACTGCGTTTTTGTTTCTCAACTTTAATATTCGTTACCTTTGTAAACATTTCGATTTTCTTTTCGATTTTTTTTTCAGAATTGTATTATTATTGTAACCAGGATATTCTTGTAAAATAAGGAAGTGATTTAAGAACTATTCTGCGTCGGGACTATCACAACTTGAATTCTATGATGACAAACTATGAGATCCTTGGTCGTAAATCACTTTCATACATTCGTAATTTAACTTGTTATGACCCTATCAATTTTCAGCTCACTGCATGTGTAGTATTTTTCCCATTTACAGTTCACAGCCATTCTGTTATCTTTGACAGCCATTCTGTTATCTTTGATTGTGCGACCGGACTGAGTGCGGGCTGTTTGATGACATCTACCTAAATCAAGTATGGTATGGTAGTAACCTTTGACGTGTGTCTTCACTCTTGTTTTGTCTCTTGTTGTTTTTTCATTAAGTACTTGATTTGTGGCTTTCTATGTCTTTTTTATACATTCATATTAACATAATTATCATGGCATTATACTGATACAGCCTAGTAATGCCTACCCGGCATGTTAGAGAATATATGGATGACAATAGGGTAAGGGTGTGATTTTGTGCACCCATAGCCTGGTTTAAACATCATGCGGTCTTTTCGCCATTAATGGTTCTTGTTGTGGTTGATATTCGTTTCGTTGCGGTTTTTTTTTATTGTGGTCCTTGAAAGCTACGTTTTATGTTCGACTTTTATATTTACATTTATTGAGTCTGTCCGTGAGATGTCATATAAGGTACTTTATCTCTCACGTCCCATTGTGCCGTCTACACCGATGTATTAATTAATACGTAATAACACTACTGATTCGTAATGGGGGGATACATTTTACAACCCTGGAACAGCACTAAAAGAACGAATGACAATACATATTACCAAGGGGTTCCATTGAAAGCATCGAACACAACAGAGAGGGACAAGTAGCAGACTCGGTTTTATTAATTGTTCATGAGAGAGTATTCCACTTTACGCCATGATTGACTGAACGTCATTATTTAGTAATATAGTGCATTTTAAATGTTTTATGAACCGCTGAAGAAGACACGGAATACAAAGAAACGTGAGTGACACACAATTTTGTTTTAGAGTAGTATGTTATTTCTAAGTTTCAACGCTTGAACACTTATTAAAATTATTAAATTTTACACCGTGAAAACTATTTAATTTTATTTCAAGAATATTTCTTAAATAAACACAGCTTCCATAATATGTCGTACTATAATTTGTGTGACAACAAACCGAACAGTTGTGTTTACGTTAAAGTTATATAGTGCTGACCACTAAAGTCCTGATTAATTATTCTTTACGTTTTGGTATGCATGCCATTTATAAAAATACCCCTCTAAACACTCTCCGAAAGTGCCGAAATATCATTCCTAACGCATTTACCAACATCCTGCACTCCAATGCGTTGAAGGTCAAACACATGCGATTGTTAAATATTTCCTTATCTGTGGCAAATTATATAAAAGTAAAACAAAAAAATATGACTTTAAACCGTCAACACAACGAAATTTTATTTGAGGGCATAGTGTCAGTAAAACTGTAAAAATAAAACGTTACACGTTAGAATCGAGTTTATAGTCTTTTCTGACAGTACACCAGGCATTTTTCAGTCGCCTTTCGTGTTTAAGCATAAGTTGCGACCGATAAAACTTGCAACTAAGAGCAGGTATAATAGTTAAACATATAGTCCCTCACAGAACGCATTCAACGAAAACACGCATTCAAAACAAACAACAAGTACAACTATACATATAAACAACGTATGGCACACCACACCAATTACAAGAAAAGTAATAGTTTACAATCTATACTATGACGACCAGCGGCACTAAGAATGAACGTTGTGATATATATTTCTTTTAATTCATTGCATTGGAATTACAGCATCATGTGTGGTTTGTTTGTGTATAATTAATAGTGAGTTATATTTGGTGTAGCAACTGCAGAGAACAAAATGGAAAAGTGAAATAAAACTGAAATGTTTTTATTTGAAACTAAACGTGCAATTTAAGTGCTTTGCTATAATCAAGAAAGCGCTATATTCATAACTTTCACATCACATCATTAAATTAATTTGACCAATGACCGTGATCAATAATAATTTAAATTATGGTCTAATATTTTCATTTTTCATATAGAGATAGAGGATAAAGTCCAAGTAAACCCTTTATTTTCACCTACTGAACATCTCAACATCTCGGATAGTTGTAACTTATGACAGGATGTAAAAGTTCTGAATTCGCTATTTGTATATAAAGCAAAATCTTGAGGAGATGGACGGCGAACCGAAAACAACTTCGTTAAAACAGACAATTCGCTCTAATAAATGAGTTCCGGGTATAGGTATTCCGTCTATATGTGTTCCTAACAATCTGACTTTTGACTATAAATAATGTTTAAATGCACAATTATATAAAAATACACTCTGAATATGTATAAATAATTACAATTTACATACGGTAATACTATGATGAATGACTATCAAATGTACATGTTTTTAAGTTTATGCTGTACAAAAACAACATTATTGATGTGAAAGAAATAATAATTGTATTTACAACTCAGTGTGTCAGGTCCCTGCC